>JACDJE010000045.1:730910-940508 GCA_016647715.1 Pavo muticus | reverse complement strand
CGGCCCCGCGCGGGGGTCTACGCGGCTGGCGCGCCCTGCCCCCGGCCCGCCCGGCCCCTCCCCTCCCCGGGGCTCACCGCCATCTTGGAGGGGGGTCTGCGGAGCCTGCGCAGGAGAGAGCGGGGAGAACGCGCCGAGGTTGCCGCCGCCATCTTGAAGAGGGGCAGCGCCGCGGCCGCTCCCGCCCGCCCTTTCCCGGAAGGCCCTCCCTCGCCGCGCGCGCGCGCCTCCCCGGGCCGGCGGCGGAAGTGAGCGGCGCGTGACGGCCGCCTCTTCCTCTCGGCTCGGCGGCGGCGCGCGCGGAATCGAGGGCGCGGGGAGGAGGGAGCGGCGCGAGAGAGTGAGCGCGCGGCCTCGCCCCGCCCACGGCGCCCCTCGGCGGGAGGGGTCCAGCGCGGCGCCGTCCGCAGCCGATTGGCCGCGAGGCGCGCGCCGCCTGCCAGGGGCCAATGGGGGCCCCGCGGGTTTGGGAGCCCTCGGCCAATGGGGAGGGCGCCGTGCCGAGCGCGAGGAAGGCGGGCGCCGATTCGCTGCCGCGCGGATGTTCTTCTCGGGCAGCCAATGGGGGCGATTGGCGGGAGGGGGCGGTTGGGGGGCGGTGCCATCGCTGCCGGCGGACGCCATTGCTGCGGGTGAGGTGTGAGGAGCTGAGGGGCGGGGAAGTGGAGGGGATGTCGGGAGTTGAGCGAGTTCCCCTCGGTTACAAGGTGGGAACAGCGATGGGTGCTGAGACGGAACAGCCGGGAAAGGTGGCGGGCTCTGCCGGCGGCAGGGTGTACCTGGACCATAACGCCACCACCCCGCTGGCCCCGGAGGCCGCCCAGGCCATGGACGAGGCGGCTCGTCAGGCCTGGGGCAACCCCAGTAGCTTCCACCCTGCAGGTAAGGCGGAGGGGCGGCGGCCGGGCTGGGCACGGGGCCGTGGGAGGTGGAGCTGCCGGGCTGTGTCCCGCAGGCAGGAAGGCCAAGGAGCTCATCGAAAGTGCCCGGGAGAGCCTGGCGAGGCTGCTGGGGGGCCGGCCCGAGGACATCATCTTCACCTCGGGGGGCACGGAGGTGAGGGCACCTTGCGGTGAATGGCCACTGTCTCTGTGCGGGGAGAATGGGGAGAAAGGGTGCTGCACATCCCCCGGGTCTTAATTCTTCCTTCTCTCTCTCAGGCTAACAACATGGTCATCCACACGGCCCTCAGGTACTTCCGAGAGAGCCAGGGGCAGGGCCGGGCCGTGCCGCACATCGTGACATCGAACGTGGAGCACGACTCCATCCGCCTGCCGCTGGAGCAGCTGGTGAAGGAGCGCCTGGCGGGTGAGTGGGGCACTGGGAGGGAGCAGGGAAGGATGGGATGGGGGTGTTTAGCCACAGCTGCCCTCAAATGGCACAAGCTCCTGATACAGTGCCCACATTCCTGCAAGCTGGGTGTGGTAGCTGGCTGGTATTAGACACTGCTGACCCAAGAGCTGCAGGACTCTCTGTCTGCATGCCAGCTGCCCACACAGCCCTCCTGCTCTTCGTTAATGTTTGGGCAGCACTGTGGGGCTTCTCAGCAAACATGGGGACTTGTTTCTTATCTTGTAGAAACCACCTTTGTGCCTGTGTCCCCACGAAGCGGGCAGGCTGAGGTAGATGATGTTCTCGCCGCGGTGCGGCCAACCACTTGCCTAGTTACCATCATGTTGGCCAATAATGAGACAGGAGTCATCATGGTGAGTCTCTGGACAGTAAGTGGGATGGGATGCAGCCAGGAAGGTGTCTAGGAGACATCCCTGTAAAAAGGTGTTTAATGAGAGAGAGAGGAAATGGTTCCTCAGATGCGGACTCCCTTTCTGTCAGCCTGTTGCAGAGCTGAGCCAGCGCATCCGTGCCCTCAACCAGAGGAGAGCGGCAGAGGGGCTGCCCAGGATCCTGGTACACACAGATGCAGCACAGATGATTGGCAAGGGGCGCGTGGACGTGCAGGAGCTGGGGGTGGAATACCTCACTGTCGTGGGGCACAAGGTATGGCCCTACTCATGAGGCCCAGACACCATTTACGTTTGTGGATATCTCTTGTTTGGTCAGCCCAGGGCAACTAGCGGAATTTTGCTGGGAGAGCACAGTGGGGCACAGCTGTGGGTTTGCGGATCTCCCAGACATTGAGATCCCAGCACATGCCCCAGCAGCTGAGCAAAGCTGCGTGGCGGGGATCCTGCCAGTCAGAGAGATCTGCCTGAAAGGGAAAGCAGGAGGTGACTGAGGGCTGAAGACAGTTCTGGGGGCACTCAGTTTGGTTTAGGCAGCTGTCACCTGGCACTGTGTCTGCAGGGTCAACGTGAGATTTTGGTTTTGTTTTTTACCTGCAGTTCTATGGCCCACGGATTGGCACACTGTATGTGCGTGGTCCTGGCACCACCACCCCGCTGCACCCCATGTTTTTTGGAGGTGGGCAAGAGAGGAATTTCCGGCCAGGGTAAGGTGGCTGTTCAGTGGCAAAACCGCACTGGGCTGCTCAGCCTGAGCTGAGGTGTCAGCACTGTTATCTCCATCCCTCGGTTGGGGAGATGGGTTGGTGTGTGGGAGCTTTAAGTGCAGGCTTTGCATGGGTGGAACCACAGGGTGAGATGTCCCCAGCTGCATCAGAGAGCTCCCTGGCAGTGGTGAGGGGTCCCGTGTGGGGAGCATTTGTGTCCTGAGACTGGAGGGTGGACCAGAAGGTCCAGATAAATAAGTCACTGCTCACTCTTCTTTTCCAGCACTGAGAACACCCCAATGATTGCTGGTCTTGGCAAGGTGAGTTGGAGATAGGTGAGAGGTTCCTCATGGCTGCTGCCTGGCAAAGCCAGCATGGACACAGCCTGCTGCACTCCTCAGTCTTTAAAAATGACATACTGAGCGGTATGTCATTTCTGGACAGTTGAACTCCAGGAAAATGAGATGGGAGTTTCTGGTGCCAGCCTAAGCAGCTGCTTCAAAGTACGCACTGCAGACTTTGCCCTGCAGACTCCATAGCAGTGGGGCAGGTACAGCTAATGCTGCACGGGGCACTGAGCGCCTACTGGGAGACACAGGAGGTCTGGCAATTGCAGAGGTTGTTCCTGGGCTGCAGTTGCATGCTAGAGGGCTGCATGTGGAGGGAGTTGTTTGGAGGTTTCTGACAGAACCTGTCTGGGTCTTTTCAGGCCGCAGAGCTGGTGAGCAGGAACTGGGAGGCCTATGAGGCCCACATGCGGGATGTTCGGGACTACCTGGAGGCCAGGCTAGAGGTGAGCAGATCTGTCTCCTGTTTCTCCCCTTCTTGGATCTCAGCCTGCAGAGGGCAGAGCCCTGAGTTGGAGTGAGTATGTCCTTCTGGCCCAGCCACCTCACCGGGACACAGCTGCTCATGTTCTCACAGCCCTCTGATTTCTCCAGGCATCGTTTGGGAAGCTGAGGATCCACTTCAACAGCCAGTTTACAGGCTCCAAGCGACTCTGCAATACCTGCAACGTCTCCATCTTGGGCTCAGGCCTTCAAGGTAGCTCAGTTCATATGTCTCCTTTGTCCGACTTCCGCACTGTGCTGCAACATGCTGCATGCCTGAGACACATGGGAGCTCAGCCATGGCTTGGGCATAGAGATTAGCTGGGCAGTGAGTCTCAGAGGGAGACTGGGCACTGAGAGACTTGTGCTTGTGTGTCTTGCAGGGCGCAGGGTGCTGTCTCACTGCAAGACCCTTCTCGCCAGTGTTGGGGCTGCCTGCCACTCTGAGAAAGGAGATCGGTAAGCAGCTGGCCCTAGCAGGGCATCTTTTCATAGGGGAGAGGGTGGGAGAAAGGGAGATAAGGGAGGGAAAGAGACTGTGGGTGGCTGTAGGCATCACTGCCCTGCAGCAAAGGGATTGCAAAGCTTTCTAGAGAGGCTGAAAGAGGCGAAGGAGGCAATTGCAGGAAGCACAGCTGGAACGCATGACTGCTGCTGGGAAGGACTTTGTCTCTCCTGTCTCTGGTGATGCAGCTGAGATTGGAAGTGCTCCCCAGTGCCTGGCACTGTCATAACAGAATCTGCCTTATGTCTGTGTGGGTCTGGCTCACCCACTCAAGCCCATGTTGGGTCTCCAAGGGACTCGTTTGGTTGTACATGGGGACAGAAAGTCCTTGTGTGCTGATCTAGAGCGATGCCATCTAGAGTTGCCAGGACATGGGAATACTGAGGGGCTTCCTTCTTGGAGGAGAAAAGCCAGATCTGCTACAGAGAAACAAGCTGTGTGGAGCAGATGCCTTTGGAAAACAAGTGGTTTTCCTGGAGTGCGTCTGTACAGATGTGCTCCTTTTTAAGGCTCTGCGAGGCTGTGTGGTGATGTGTTTTCTTGGTCTTCAGATTAAACCTACTCACCCCCATGTTTGTTTCAGGCCCTCCTCGATTCTGCTCAGCT
The DNA here is from genome assembly GCA_016647715.1 of Pavo muticus. NCBI lineage: Eukaryota > Metazoa > Chordata > Aves > Galliformes > Phasianidae > Pavo > Pavo muticus. The sequence continues at coordinate 936,118 of JACDJE010000045.1, read as the reverse complement.
GTGGGATCCCCTGCGACGTAGCGCAGAACGCCTTGCGGCTGAGTGTGGGGCGGGACACCACCCGCACGGATGTGGACCTGGTTGTGCAGGACCTCGTGCAGGCTGTGGCACAGCTGGACAAGGACCAAGCCTCATAGGCCCCAGGAATCACTCCTTGCCCGTCACTCAGGTTCTCGGGTAGGATTGTGCTCTGCTTCACTCCTGGGTGCTGGCTGTGGCAACCCCTTTTATGCTGGTTGTGCAGGGGCAGGATGGTGACCAAACTAATAGCAGCCTCTGCTAATAGGATTTGCTCCTCCAGTCTATGTCCAATCTTCTAACTCCATGGCTGCACATTGAGTCAATTTGGAATCGGGGTTTGGCAGGAATAACCTTCTGCCTGACAACCCAGCCAAACTGACCCAGCCTCCAGCTTGGGATCACTGATTCAACATTGTGGGAGTGGTGGCTGGAGGAGGAAGCAAGATAGTCTGTTTCAGCAGCAGTGTGCTCTCAGGTCTGCTTAGCTGTCTATTGCCTTGCACTCACAGTGATTGCAGTATGGCTGGTTTGCCTCCACAGTGTGTGCTGCCTTAGCAGAAAAGCTTGCAAGTGCATGCTGGTGGCAGCAGGGAGCTGGTGGCTGTGCTGAGGAGATGGCTTTGCTACTTTGGGGCTGGGGCAGCTCATCTAGTTCTTGCTGAGGACACTGTCATCCCTATTGTGTGGTGCAGACATTTTGGGAGCATTGCTGTCAGGCACTCCTTGCTTGCCAGCACATTTCTGCGTGTGTCCAAGAGTCTCAGAGCTTGGCTGCCTCCAGAGCATAACAGGCGTGGAAGCCATAGGAGCTGAAGGCTTTTGCACTGATTGCTTTCCACAAAGGAAGCTTTCCTGCTGTCTGATCACTGAGAGGAAGAAAGACCATCTGTCCCAAGGAGAAATGAGTTTATAATGACGCAGTAAGAGGCTGGGCTGGGCATTGCACTGCCCCTGCCAGAGCCCTAAGCCACAAAAGTGTTTTCCGGCTGGGAAAGTGTTGGGCATAGCATTCCCAGCGCTGTATTGCATTACTTGCTCCCTGTCCTTCCTACAGTGGGCAGAGCTCCCGTTGCTGGCTCCACATGCTCTGAAAAGAAATGGCTGTTGCAGATGCCCTAATGTGTGCCAGCGCCCGAGGAAACGTGTCACCCCTGCGTGGCCAAGGCAGTTGTTCTGATCGCTGACTTTAGGAGGACATGGGTGTCAAATGCATTGGGAGCGCTGCAGCTGGGCTGACTGATTTCGGGGAATGTGGTCTTTTGATATTCATAGGGAATAAAAGTGATTGCCATTGCTGTGGCATTTTCCCATGTAAAATGTATTTTCCCTGGTGTTTTGGGCAAAGCTGGACTGGTTGAGGCCGTAAGAGGAATGACTTTTCCCTCTGAAAATGCTGGTGTCCCAGAACTGCTGGAGGCACAGTCTGCTGGCACGGGGAGGTGTCTGCTGATCCTGGCCGCAGTGGAGCCGTGACCCCAGGGCTCCCCGTCTGCTGGCAGGGCTCACAACCCAGCAATGCTGGGGGGTGGGCAGGGAGGGGGCAGCAGGGGGGCCCTGGTTACTTCCTCCTGCTGATGTTGCCCTTCAGCAGGGAAACACAGGGCAGCAATAGTGACATACTGGGATATATGCGGGCGTATTTTCAGAGGCCGAAGTGTCCTGGGACTGCTTAGGAACTATGGTAAGAACAAAGCCTTCAACTTCTCATCTTCTATTTTCCTTCTGGACTTATTCCACTGGGATCAACTGCACCTCTGAGTGGCTGAATAGCTCTCAACTTTGAACACTTTCCTATTTCAGATGTCAGCCACAGCATGCCCTTAGCCAAACCACTTCGCAAGTCCCTGTTTCAGCTCTGGACAGCAACTGGGCTCATCATGCAGATGCCGATCCAAGACCCAGCACTGCACCCTTGTCAGGGAGACTACTTGGGGGTATGGGGGGGTTATTACTCATGCCACTATGATGGTCAGGGATGTGCTGAATTTGTGATAGAGCATGCCTGCCATCTGCCTTTCAGTTGCTTCCCAGATATCCTCGATACCTGGAACAGCATCAGTGTCTGTGTTTACTGACACCTCCTGCTACTAGGTGGGCTTTGCACCCATTCCTCCCTGCTACCCTGGTGGTCTCAGGAGCCTGAGGCCCCTAGGGCCAGAGTGCAATGGCTCAGGTTTTCCATCTGAAAAAATACTGTGATATGTCTTCTTCATTATTGTTTTGAGGGAGTCAGAATCAATGGACTTGTGTTCTTTGTTGTCAGACTATGTTTACCAACAAGGAAGAATTATTTTCTCCCAGTTCAGAGACCCAGATTCAATCTATCCCAGCTGTTGCTGTGGTTCACCAGATCATATATACTAACTGATCCATTCCTGGTAAGCAGCAATGGCTTCCTCCTTGCCTGGTGGGCACAGGGCACAAAACAAACCCATTGTGTGCTCAGACTCCTCTTGCTGTGTTTCAGCTGGCTCCCAGCAGTTCTAAGGAGTTCCCAGAAGGATGAGAAAGATAAGAGCAAATGCCTCTGATGCCTGACCTCATGTTTCTTAGTGAAGGTCACAGCAGAGTAGGAAAGATGTGCAGGATTAATGCAATTACTGGGCTTCATTTAATTGCAGAAAGCACAACTATGGATGCAGATTCTTAAGACACAGGTCTTTCTCTTTCCTCGCTGTTAGCAGGGCTAGGAATGCTGTCTGTAACCATGACACCCCAGTGCTTTTTGTCCATTTAATTTCTAACTGAATTGTTAGGACCCAAGCACGCTGACTCAGAAAATTATTGAAAGGAGACTAAGCTTGCAGTATTTCTTTGGGTTGGAGAATGTGTTTAGGGCTGACTGTTCTGGGAATGGTTTTACAGTCACTGGATGCCTACCAGGCTGTTTCTTGTAAACACCATTGCTCACACCTCAGTCTCAAATGCAGCCTATATTTTTCCCTCTCTAGCTCAACAGTTGAAACCTCCTTTGGAGAAGGTGGTTCTAGAGAAGGAATACTGCCCTGCTCCGGAGGTAGATCTTTTATTATCAGGAATCTTCCTGGAGCTCTCTTTCAGAGCTGTAGCACAACTGCAGATCCACTCAAGGGCATGGGGGAAAGACAGTTCTAGAGGTCTGGGCTTCCTGTGTCAATTCAGATAAGAGCTTAACCACAGAGCACAAAAAGCTTTGCTGATACATTCTTTTGTTTATATACACACTGGAAATACAAGTGATAATCACAGAAATATTAGTGTTACTTCATTTGCAATATTACAGCCAAAGCCTAAGAAGTGTTACAGAGGATACGAACACTCTGGTTGACCATTTTAATGTTTTTACTGCTCATTTTCCTACTACCACAGGGCACGGTAATGACAGTTGCCAGTGGATCCCTCTGTCTCTATATTACTTCAGCAGGGAAAGTGAGGCAGAAAAGGCCTACAACTTGTCCTATGCTCCACTACCCTCCGTGCTGGAGACAAATATCCTTTCCTCACATGACAAACAGTGACTGTATGCACTAGAACAAATTCACCTGTCATGGAAATCTGGAAATACCAACATTTCTACATCAGCTGTGAAGTTACACAGTAGAAACAGGACCTGACCAGTACACTAGAACACAACAGTTAGAATATGTTACTTTCATGTGGTTGCACATGTAACAAATACAACAGTAACACATGTCCAGAACTGGACAGCAGAACTGCAGTTCATTTAATGGAAGAATCCACAATCTCCTGATAATCTTGTCTTCCTAAATTCTTCCAGGACAGTTTATAACACGCAAGGAAAAAAACACTAACCAAAATAACTGCTCCCCCAACAAGATCGTAAGTACCTGGCAAGATGCGCAGCACGATGAGCTGCAGGACCATGGCGATGACTATCTCTAGGTGCTGTACAGTGCTGACCAGAGCAGGGTGGAACTTGCTCAAGGCGTAGTAGACCCCCAGGAAGGCTGCTGTGGAGCACAGGCAGATGGCGAGGAGATAGCTCCAGGTTTCTCCATCCAGCGGGACGATTGGCTCCTGAAGTAAGAACATGGTGGATACTCCCCATACCGTTCCTGTCCAACTAAAGGTGAACAGTGCTGTCCACATGCTGATGTTATCTTTGATTGACCTGTAGACTATCATGGAGAGAGCAGTGGTCAAGCCTGCCATAACAGTCATGGTGTAGCCAAAAGCTTCCTTCCAGGTGCTCAGCAGAGAGTTTTCTTCCTTAATGATGTTGGGGATCATGACCAGACAAACGCCAAACACGCTGCCAACTACTGTAACTATGTCTATGTAAGCCATTCCTTCATCTACTAGCAAAAAAGCCAAAATGGCACTGAACACTGTAGTGGTAGCCCTCCACATAATGGTACCATTACTAGGGGGAACTATAGAGAAAGAAGTATAAGCACAGGTAATGGAGATAACGTTGCAGACCCCGTAGAAGAAGAGCCGGAGTCTGTACCCTTTGGGGCCAAAGGGTGGCTCATGGTAGTAACACACAGCAGTAATGGACAGCACCTGTAAGACTGAACGGATGAAAATTAACTCTAGTGATGGCACTTTGGAATGATCAGAAATTAATCGTGTAATTAGAGCCACGCATCCGTGAGCCACGGCAGATCCAAAAAGGACTATCCACATTTTCCTTGACTGCAGTATATTTCCTTCAGGAAAGTTCTGGAAATGCCTCATCTCACTGGGTTTGGGCAGTTGTGCTGGCTCAAGCTGCGTATCTTTTGTACCAAAAAAGGTCCTTTCTCTTTTTTTCCCAGCATTCAGTAGTCTTGTCTTTGGACTGTCCTCCATAAATACTCCCGTGTCTTCGTTACCATCCTCATATCCCTCTTCTCCTGGCTGGGGATAATGAGATGTATATTTCACTGTTACCGTGTTGGGATGAATTTTCACTCGCTTTTTGACTGGATATTTTTGGGAAGATGAATCCATTTCCTCAGAGAAATGTCCTGGACTTAAGGAAAAAATAGGGATGCACCATTATTTTCTATTTCACAAATACTGAGAGATTATTAATATGCAAATGCTGTTAGTGATTACAAGCTATTTTTATGAACACGTAGATTGTTCTTGGTTTTGCTTTAATTCCATTTTATTTGCCAATTCTTGAAAATGACACATTCCCATTATGTATGGGTTGTATAATGTCCCAGTCTATCTGTATTCTAATGAGAAATTTCTCTCGCTAAAGCCTTTTGGACAGTAAATACCCTGTAATGAATTATACTTGTTAATTGCTTGCTAATTTTAAAAGATTACAGAAGTTTGGCAGGAGATGACAGCCTCATTTATAAACCCCCAGAGAACAACACAGGAAAACAGTATCCCTGAGCAAGTCAGCATAGGTAGTGTATGAATAAACAACACGTTTTTGAACAATACTTGGCAATGTTAAAATACCTTCTTCTTTTCACATCTTATTTCCAGCGACTGACTTTGCAACAGAGTTGTTCTTCAAGTCTCTTTCAATGCTTATTTTGTTGTCCACAGTTCCCTGCACCATCTGTGCAAAGAGCCCTTCCCATGAGGCAGCAGCAGGGAGAATGGAACCTTCCTGCAGGAGGCACCACTGTGCCCCACCAAATACACCAACAAACATGCAGACTTTACCTGCTCTTGAGAGGTTTGATTCCAAGCTAGAAGGGGAAAACACTTCTCTGTCATCTACATCTTTGTCCACATATCTAAACAGAAACAGTAAAAGCTCTGATACCAAACAGAACAGCGTACAGCAATCTTAGCAAAGAAAGTTACACTCAAGGAGGCATGAGACATTCTGATGTTCAAAGCTGAATGTTTGAGACGTTCTATGAGGCCATGCTCCTCTGGAACTGGCAACATTGGAGCACTGTTAGGGAAGGAAAAAGAGGAAAAAGCAATCAAGTGTAATCTTGCTAAAATCACTCTTCAACTTTATCTCTCAGAATTATTGAGTGAATTAATCTAAAGAGTGAATGGTGGTTTGTGAGCACAAGGTTCCTACAGTTTAATAACAAGAAAATTCACCATCTGATGCCCACTGTCCTGCCTTTACCTCTGCAGACCAGGGGATGCCCAAGAGGGCTCATCCTCCCCAGGAGCTGAGAGCAGCCCAGCCCCACAGGCCACAGAGGCAGTTTGGCCTCTGGCGTGTATGACAACTGTGGGGGGGTTGGGCTGCAAACACAGCAGCACATTGCCAGGGAGACCCGCAGACAACCTACACAGAAGGCAATGACCGGTGGGTGCGGTAGCCCGTCACAGAAATAGCTATCATGACTGGGTGCAGCCTTCACATTTTCTCCATCCATGATCTGTGACAGCCAAAGCAGTGCCTGTGCCTGGCTGACAACAACGATCTGCATAAGGACAGATGCTCTTTTGGTCAGGGTGAGGGTTTCTTAACCCCTTGCTTATACCCAAGCAAAGCTGTATCCCACCTCCTAGAGTGAGTCATTGGTAGGGGCAGAGAGGAATGGGGCTGAAAGTGCACCCAGGACACCATTAAGTGGTAGAGGAGGATCCAGGATTCACGTTAATGTACATATATATACTGCAAGAAACCTGAGAGGCACCAGCCGAAATGCCAAGGTGAGTAAATAGAGGGTAAGAGCTGAGCATCAGCTGCACTCAAGGGCAGTGTCAACAACCCATCTGGCATTTAAACAAGAACTACCAGAACCGTGCCCCAGTCTTATCTGCTGCTGCTTACACTTTCTGTGTAGATAAGCTGTTAATTTCAGATTCTTTTAACAAGCAAATGCAAAATGAACAGGATGAGTCTGGGAAGGCGGTGCCTCTCACAAGCACAGCTTTTCCTACCTAGCCTTTTCTTTGTGTTTTACATTTACTATTCTACCTTGTCCTCCCCGTGTCTTAAAACAAAGACCTTGATCTCCACAATGCGTGGAGAAAGTGGGAGGACAAAATGTAAACAGCACACAAGAGGTGTTATTATTTGAGCAACAGCGGATCCAGCCTGTATAAACTCAGTCCTCTCATCCAGAAACAGATGAGTACACGCTGCAACTGTTGGTTCATGGAAAAAAAATAACAACAACCCCCACCCAAAACACATTTCTCTAACTGTTAGCATACTGCAGCATCTTTCTCTCCTCCTGAGTTTTGGTGACGTTTTCTTCCAACAAATACAGAATAGGAAATAAAAAAGAGATGAAATGCATTTGCAAATGTAGTGCTGGACCTGTGTAATGCATTCAGAGAGCTCCCTGAAGGGAAACAATGGCTGATGGGCACATAGCTCAAAATGGCTGTCCTGCACGGCTCAGCGCTCCCCTCAGCACCACCAGCGCTGGCAGCCGGGAGGTCTGCGAAGCGGAAAGGAGAACGTCAGAAATGAGAAGCAACGAGAAAAAATAACTGCAGTGCTTCAATCACAATTGCATTTTATCGACTCAGCATTGGGTACATGACAGACGCTCTGCTGCTCTCACACGGGATATCTGTTTGTACATTTGGGCCGTCTGCATTTCTTAACAGTGAGAATTTCAGAGGGGACTGAGATGGGTGCATATCCCAAACCCACAGTGGCTGTCCTGGACACAAATCTAAAACAAATGGAAGTTAACACTTCCAAGTTAACATGTGCAGAAACTTGCCACTTCTGCCAATGCCTTTTGTGGAGATCACATGAAGCTCGTGGGGTGTTTTTTGCTTTGTATCCAGAGACATAAAATGGTTTATTTGCATTTCTTCTGAAAAATATAATCTGATTTTGAATGAAATATAACAGAAGGCTGACAGTTAAATCCTGTGCAAAGTTTTCATGTTGCATAGCAAAACAAACTCTTGATTCAGACACCAACCTGACACCCATTTAAGCTACCAGCTCTTGGAAATAGTTGACTGTCAACATGGGTGTGCAGCTCATCACAATGGACTCACTAAATGTCATGCATCATTAATACAATACACGCCATGATTTCTTTTTTAAAAGAACCCCCTCCCCACCCTTCCTAAAAAATAAAAGCATGAACGTATGCTGATTAGCAATTACAAGGTAGGTAGAAATCCATGACTGCTTGCCATTCAGTGCTGAGGAGGGGGAGACTCTGCTTGCCTTCTTGCCATGCCTGGGGGAATTCAGCCTTTGACATCTGACTGGTGCTTACCATCAGAGATTTTTAGCAAACTCACAGGAAAATACTCTCAACCTATGCCAGATGAGGCCAAAATCAGTCAGCCAAGTGAAATGTATGTAACACGACAGATTTGCGGGCACGGCAACTGCAGCTCCTTCCAAAGTCAGAAACACGACGCCAGCCATCCCCGTGCCTGAAATGCCGGCCTGGCAGGACGCTCCCTTACCACTGCTGGGAAAAACGCCCTGAATCCGGACAAACTGAGGCTGTCCGAGGGCTGTAAACAATCTCTACCAGATTACTACAGACCAGTAATTTCCCCTCACACGTCCAACAGGCACACTCCATAGCTACACAGCTCTGTTACCGGACTCAGCCTCTGTCACACCGCTTCTGCGAACAGCGCGCTGACTCCTCGCAAAGCGGCTTTTCCTATCGGCCGCAGCAGAACCTCCCGCACTCCTTTTCCAGTGCCCGCACCGCTCAGCCCCTCGGGCTGCCGGCAGCTCCTGGCGCGGAGCTCACAGCCGTGCGCACACCGAGGGCTCAGCGGTAACGGCTGTGACACACCGCGAGCAGATGGAGGAGGACAGGACACGAGGAGCACGGCAGGCAGTTAAGCGCTATGTCACTGACACGGCGTACATCTCTGTGACAATGCTGAAGGGATGCACGCTACAAAATCGGAGCACCTTCATCCTTCCAGCCAGGCGGTCTGGCTACATCAGTCCATCTACTACAAATCAGTTATACTCGAAGGAAGACTGCAGCCTTTATTACAACTTAGTGGCTAACAGAAGCTATTTGAGGAGATGACAGCAGCAGTGACACTAACGGAGCTTTTTGGCGAACGCTGCGCTGCGCGTTCACTACTTCCGACGCTCCGCGCACCGCCCGGCGGGACGGCACAGCCCGGCGGTAGCGGCACCCGGCGGTGCTGTTCCGTAAGCGGCTGCCGCCGCCCGCCCGGCCATCCCCGCGCGCCCCGCTCGGCTCGCGGGCACTTACCGCCGCTGACACACCGCCCTCAGCGGCCGCCGCGCGCCTCTCCCCGGCCGGCGGCCCCCTCCGCCCTCGGGCGGCATCGCTACTCCGGCCGCGCCCCCGCTACCGCCTCGCGGGGCCGGGGCCGGGCCCGCCCCTCCGTCCTTTTGTCGCGACATCCCCTCCCCGCCGCCCGTCTCCCGTCGCCCGGACGACGCCCCGCCCCCTCGGCCACAGCGGCGCCCTAACGGCGCTACGCGGCCGCAGCGCGGCGCATGCGCGGCTTTTTCGCGCGAAAGACGTTTGCGGCGCCCGGCTCTCGCGTGCCGCGCGGGGCCGTCCCGACCCGCGGCGCCCCTACGCCCCTCCTCTCCCCTCCCGGCGGTGGCGGCGCGGGGCAGTGGCGGCGCGCGGCCACCAGGGGGCGCTNTCGGTCACAACCCTATGCTCCAGGCTTGGGGCAGAGTGGCTGGAAGGCTGTGCAGAGGAAATGGACCTGGGGATATTGGTCGGTGCTTGGTTAAACAGGAACCAGCAGTGTGGCCAAGAAGGCCAATGGCATCCGGGCTTGTATCAGAAATAGTGCAGTCAGCCGGAGCAGGGAGGTGATTGTCCCCTGTACTCAGCTCTGCTGAGTACTGTTTTGGGTCCCTCTCTACAAGACATCGAGGCCCTGGAGTGTGTCCAGGAAAGGGTAAGGAAGCTGGTGAGGAGACTGGAGCACATGTCTTATGAGAAGCAGCTTAGGGATCTGGGACTGTTTAGTTTGGATAAGAGGGGGCTCAGGGGAGACCTTATAGCTTTCTACAATTCCCTGAAAGGAGGTTGTGGTGAGGCAGGGGTTGGCCTCTTCTCCCAAGTAACAGCAATCAGACAAGAGGGAATGACCTCAAGTAGTGCCAGCAGACGTTCAGGTTGGATATTAGGAAAAACCTCTCAGAAAGAGTGGCTAGGCACTGGAACGGGTTGGGCTGCCCACGGAGGTGGTTGAGTCACCGTTCGTAGAGATGTAGATGAAATGTGTAGATGTGGTACTACGGAACACTGTTTAGCGGGCAATATCAGTGGTAGGTGGACTAGATGATCGTAGAAGTCTTTTCCAACCTCAACAATTCTATGATTAGCAGCAGAATTTGAACATCTTTCTTCAGCACTGTAGCCCAGAGCTTAGCCTGTGTAAGAAGTGTGAGTAGTTACAGTTTTCTTGCATGCAAGCTAGCCAGAGAGGAATTGGATTCACAAATCTGTATTATACAGATCAATTCTGACCTCCTCTTGCATCTGACTCCCCTTTAAACCGAATCCCCTGTGACCCCGGGGGAGCGCGGTCACGGTGCGGCGGGCTGAGCTCCGCGCTGCGTGCCCGGGGCCGTGCGCTGCGCTGCCATGCGAGGGGCGCCGAGCCCGGGCCTGGGCGGCGGGGCGGCACGACATGGCATGGCGGGCGGCCCTGCGGGTACCGGGGAGCCGAGCGGCGGCTGCTGGGGACGGCGAGGGCGGCCGCGCTGCGCCAGAGTACGGGCGGGCTCGGGGTGGGAGCAGCGGGAGGAGGAAGGCGGCCGTGGTGCCCACAGCGGCGTCCAGAAATCCCGTTCCTGGCAGCTGTGTGAATGTCACGGAACTAAATGGAGCTGCTTTGTAAGTACTGATGTCTCGGTACTTCCAGTGCTGTAGGGCTCATCCAGTCGCACAGTTCACTGAGGGACAAAAGCTCTCTCTGGATTTCGGCATGAAGGCAGCTGTCGTCGTGGGCACAGCGGGTGCCACATCTCAGGGCTTGCCCAACTTTCCTGTGTTACCACAACAGCGATAAGGGTGCAGTACTGGAGGGTCACTCTGGTTTCCCCAGACCCAAAGTAGCTTTTGCCACATGCAGTGAGTTCCTGTTGATCTGCACGTAACAAAGTTATCCGGTGTGCGTTTCCATGGTCTGATCCATCAGGCAGTTGGAGGAAACCACTAGGTTAGAAGGCTGTATAAAGAAGTTCCTGTGGGACCAGAGGCCAGTTTGTTTTCCTGGCACTGCCACGGTGAATTGTTGGTGGGCACTGTGAGGAAGTGCTGCTTGTGGTGCAAACCTCCACAGCACAACCGCCCTGCGGCACGGTGATGGTGGGGAGCAGGAGCTGTGGTGCAGCAGGCAGGGTGCCACTGGTAGGGCTGCCCAACCAATGGACTCGCTGATGGATTTACTGCAGCAGGAGATAGCAGTGCAGAGTGGGGCTGCTTGGAGCTGGGAGGCAGAGGAGCTCAGAGCACCTTCTCAGCACATGGCAGCTCCCTGTCTACACTGCTTCCCCTTATCCTACTGATGTGGCCAAACCTCCACAGCAGCACGCTGGGCAATGGGTCACAGAGCAGCTGGTATCCCCAACCCTATGGAGGAGGTCTACGTGCTCTGCAGGAGATGGGCTGCTGTCTCTGTAGCCTGTGCTTCATGTTGCATACATTTTATATCACACCTGCTGTATCCACAGCACACCTCCTGAGAGCTGGGAAGGTTTATGAACATTAAATATTTGATGCATCGTCAAAATGAGTAACTCAGGATGATTAGGGACTCAGTGGGTGAATATTCCTGACTGGACATGAAGTGCCCATGTGTTTGAGTAAAGCTCCACCTGCACTGCTCGAAGCCTGGAATGAGGGTGTGCTTCTCTAAATCTGACACATCTGCTTCGGGATCCCCAGTGACAACCAAAAGGTGTTAGATGTGTTTATTTGTTTTGAAGTTTGGGTGTTTTACTTTCAGTCACTCACTTAACCTGGAGCTCTGGAACTCTCCCATTGCAAATGGCCATCTGCTTGTTTGCAGCATAACTGTGTTCTGTCTGCTGGCTGAGAACAGACAGGCACAGAGTTGGTTTTCTTTCGTGGAAGGGAGAGGGAAGTCTGACGAGGCTTGTGTTCACAACACACAGTTCTTCTGTTGATTCTGTTTCGGATGCAGGGACGCGCTTCATTCTTCACAATATTGTTCATTTCCTGATTTCACTTGGTTAGTTTCAGTGTTGAATATGTGATCAGAGTGCAAAGACCTCTCTTTGTTCCTCTAGGCAATGAGATGTTTAGAGAACATTATGACCCCATGTTGCAACTTTTCAGTGTGAAAATGTACTTCCTGAGGCGTTGTTTTGGGAACATCCGTCCTCGTCATCTTAATTATTTTAAGGTGAGCACCCCCTTAAGCTGGCTGAAGGAGCTGAGGAGGAGGAGTTGTAATAGGCGCTTTTCTGTCAGCCTTCAGATTTAGCTCTGATTTTGTAGCTACTTTCTAATTCCTGGCAGTCTCAGTGCAGGTGATGGTTTCACCACTTGTCAACTTGTATCATTTGTGAGAGAACAGCCCATAACTTGGGTCCTTTGCTCGTGTTACAAGGACCTCAGGTTGTGATGATTAGGCAAGGTGTTTTGTTCACATCTCTGTAGGAAATCTTGTAAAATGCTTTTTAATAATAACAGCGTGCTTGAAACAGATGTCCTTTGCCAAGATATCTTTACTGAGCCCGGGCTGTACCACATATCCCAGTCTGAAACAGGTTCAGTACAAACCTTGTCCATTTCATTTACACAATCTCCAAAGCACTTTTGTATGGGAAGAAAACGTCCCCTTGAAAGGGACAAGGCAGAAGGTGCCCTGCTCAGCCTTCCCTGCCCCAGCTGGAAGGCGACTTATTCCCGTGGTTCCCCAAACGAGTGCTGTATCAGCAGCACGGGGCGGCATACAGGCAGCTGTGTTCCTTACTGTGCAGGAGTTCGCCAGAATAAGTGGCATTTATTCTATAAATAAATGAAGTGAGCCTGTGTTCTGTGACGACACAGCACACTGGTGTGGTGCTGGCATGTTAGCTGAGGGCAAACAGCACTGACAGATGGTTTGGCTCGTAGGATAAAAACGTTCTTTGTGGAGGTGCACAGGACTAGATCTGTGTGTCAGAAGTGTTCCGTAATGTCAGAGATTTTCTACAATAAAATAAAAGTAATAACAATCCATCTTGGATGCATGGTGTTGTTTTTTTTTAACAGTAGGGAATAGCATGTGTTATGGTTTTTGGAAACAAAAGTCAGATGCCAAGATGAGAATCTGTCGCTGCCCTCCCAGGGGCGTTTCCTCTCCTTTTCAGGGTTAGAATCCCATAGGAGCGGGAAGATACCAACGTGTTAGTGTTTAAAACTGGAAAATACAACTCCATCTGGAAATGACTAATGAATTCCATCTAAGTGAGTAATAAGCTGCAGGCTTTGCACTGCTGTTCCTAGTGCTCACCAGGACCACAAGAACTGTTCCTGCGTGTGGAATTGCACAGGATGGTTGAGCTGACGTGACAGCCTGCTGCAGCTCCAGGAGGCCCCTTCCCTTCCCATCCCCTGCTGGTTGGGTTTGCTATCTGACAAGCACTCAGTGCTTGCAGCAAGGGTTGTTTTCCTGCCAGGTGAGTGACCCGAATCAGGTGTTGCAGAGGTGATGCAGGGTCAACACAACAATGTTCTTTGGGAGAAATGGTTCTGAAGGGTTAAAACGCCACCTTCTTGAGGTGGGAGATGCAGAGGAGCACGGATATGTGTGCTTACCCTGGTGGCCGTGTTCAGCTTGGAGCTGTGTTTGTGTGTTCCTGTGGGTATCTCATTGCTGAATCCCCTCACCCAGCTTTGCCATCATTTCAGTCTCTGCTGGCTCTTCTGTTCTTTGATGCTGACCCTGCCTGCAGCACCAGGAGGGAACTGGGTGTTACCAGCAAATCGTCACTTCAGCTGTTACCTCCTTTTCCAGATGGACATTCTTACGAACACCATGAAGTTTGGGCTCCTGCTCTGTGAGACTTCACTGTTGGCATCAGCATTGTCAGAAATGGCCATTTGTTCCTGCTCAGTTTCCTGCCCGCAGCCAGATAACCTCTGGTGCCAGGCCTGTGGTTGCCATGGCAGCTTATTTTCCTTGAGAGCCTTTTGTGAAGAACCTTGTTCAATGTCTCTTAGAAATGAAGGTGGGCTGTATCGAGAAGAGTCAGCAGGCATGTGGATAAGCAAGGTCTTGTAGAGAAATCCCACAGGCTTGTGAAACTCAGCTTTCCTGCAGCATTGATGTGCCCTTTCTTATGCTGTCATTTATTTGCTATCTACTGTTATGGTCTCCAGGATCATTTCTACTAACAGGCTCGTTAGGCTGTCACATCACGTTGTTGGGTGGGGGAGTGGGCACAATGTCAGATTGCCCATAAGAGCAAGCACCATTCTGCATGGGGGAGTTTTCAAAGGCTGTTTTCTTTTGAGTCACCATTGTGTGGCTTCTTTGGTGTCTCATAAGGTCACTTTGTTTTCCTGCAGCCTTACTTCAGTAGAACGATACCTGGAAAAGGGAAGTGAAGAATGTCCTTTAAGAAGTCAATGTTGTAAATTTATGAGAGCATATATGCTGGGATTTCTGTTTTGCTGAATTTAGTAGGAATTGGTCCATGGACTGAAAATTATTGGTAGTGGGAATTAGAGGAAAACAGAGAGAAGGGTGTGCACCCAGCATACAGTTGTGTAGGTCTGTTTCTGTAGGATAATGAGTTTAAAAATGTGTAATTGTGGTGATACCATGAAATAAATCATGTAGTGCAAGACATACTGAGTATATAGTACAGCATGGGAGGGTGAGCAAAGGCAGAGAGTTAAAGCAGTACAGATAGCTGCCAAGGCTTCTGAAGGGTTGCCATGACACTGTGATGTTTTGGGTCCTCTGCCCTTGTAGTTCCAGACCATGGTTCATTCATTCTTCATCTCCTTCCTATCCCACAGCTCCAGTGTGTTTCTTCAGCTCTTCGAGCTCTCCCTATGACATACCCAAGCTCCAGCTGATTGTTCCGTTTGCCTTTACAGAAATCAAACACACCAATAATGTCCTTTCTCTTGTCTTCCTAAAAAGAAGGGTCACTATGCTGGGTCAGAAAAAGTGATGCCACTTCTGTAGGTCTGCACACATCTCTTGCCTTCTTCACTCACCTGGGTCATTTGTTGATCCCTTTAACAGTTATCAGCTCCATGAGCTGTATATGGAGCAGCTTTCTTTGCCAAAGCAGTGAAGGCAGAGCTGAAATTTCCTTTGTCTCAAAATGTGTTGTAGGTAATTTTGAATGCTAATTACTGAGCTCTTGTACAAGGTGCTGGATGTGTTCAGACCTTGACGAGGAGAGATGCTGCATGTTGTATTTCATTAAAAGCAGCCAACGTGGATTCTGGCAGTGCTGGACGACAGTGAGAACTTGCAGTCAGGTCTTATCAAACATCCCAGATTTCAAGTGGAACCGTGTTACCAGTGCTGCCAGAGAAGGAATGGAAACAAAATGCCCTGCTCCTGGCATTTTTAAATGTGTATTTCAGTATCATACTGTAATACATATTTTTCTTCCCAATAGAAAACAAAAGCTGTGTCTTACACTTTGCAAAGGAAAGTTTCCATGCCTTTCTGTCGGTACGTTGAAGGGTAGAGCACTGGCGTTGTGGAATGAAACCCCTGGTGGGTGGCTGATGTGTGCACACATCACACATGTGTGCAGAGCTTGGAGTCTCTGCCCAAGAAATGATGGATACACCACCTGCATTTTCTGTACTAGATTCCGAGGCACTGCTCGGTTGTGTCACTGATGTAGTTGATGTTATTGTAAAGCAGGCAGCTGAGAATAACCCTTTTAACTCTTACTTGCTCATAAATGTTTTTGGCAGACAGCTCCTTTGTTGCATCTCCCTCAAACAACTTCCTTGACCTAAAGTCATGCTTTGATAACACCCACATCTGCAGTTTAACCATTGTATCGGCCTTTGTCCTGAAGGCAACGTGTTGCTCCTTTGTAAGTCGTGTTTGCATTCAAGCTCCTGACACGAGATAATGACTCTCTGTGACTGTGATCACAAAAAGCATTCAGTGCGTGGGACAGTCAGAACTGATCTGTAGTTCCCCAGTTCTGATCCTTTCACCTACAGGCTGCTGAATAGCACACAGCCTTTGGTTGATGTTACAAGGCACAGTTGGTTTAACTTAGGTTGTTTGAATTGTGAGTGTATGACCAGGTTTGCTGCTGGGAGAGCTGAGTGTGACACAACTAGAGCTTATGGGATCTGCAGAGGAGCAAATGCGTAATTGGAGAATGTGAGAATATACACAGGTTGCTGTGAAAGTAATGCCTCCTATTTATATCCATGGAAACTACTGCAGCTACAGAGAGCACAGTAACACTGATAGTGTTTCGTAGCTGGGAATTTGCTGTTTTCCAGCAGTCACCACTGCTAGCTCTGCATTTTCACCAGGGATGAACATGAGCCTGCATGCCATGCTCGTAAGCATCTGCACCAGTGGAAATGACTGCTGTTGCCGCTGCCGGAACACACCAGCCACCACCTCACTGTGCTACACCCACTGTTTGGTCTCCATCGGTGTTCAGCAAGCATTGATGATTGTCACTGAGTGCCAGTTTTTCTGCGTGGAGGAATTCAGTCCTACCCCTTTGCTGCATCCACACTTCCATGTCAGCTGCTGTTCTGTCGGACTGCCGCTCTGCTGCCATCTGTCATGTGGCCACAGCAGGCAGTGGGATTGCACCCTGCTCCCCGCAGCACGCGCCTCTGCCACGCAGACCTTGCACTGCACGGTCCCGCATCAGACTCGGAGCTGCAGGCTGATCATATTGCAACACAAATTATTCATATTAATTCCTGAATATGAGATAAAGGCTTTTTTTTTTTTTTGCCCTTAAGTATTTCAGTGGGAAAATTCTGCTGAGTTTTCCTGCTTCAGAGCCAAGAGCTGTAGCTGCCCCGTTCTGTGGCTTTCGTGTGATAGCTGCGCGTTGCTACTGCGAGTGAAAGCATCCCTGAAGTGACCAGTGTGTAAGCATCTGCAGAACAGTGAGTGCTAGTTTGGTAGAGGCCATGAGATAGGTTCTTCAGGGCAGATCTGCACTTAGCAGATTTCATCATTGTGCAGCTTTTACAGAAGGAACAGATTGCATCTGCCTCTCTGAGAGTAACCTACACTGTATCCTTCCAATTTTGTCAGGAAGGATGGGGCTATGACAGACACCAGTCTGTTGTGGTGTAAACACAAGGCGTCCCCTGAGCACCAGGCTATCTTAAACATAACTTCCAGGGCTGGGAAGCAAGGCTCTGAGTTCTTTGTCTGCTGTCACTGAGTTCTCACTGTTGGTATCTTTGTGTTGCATTCACATTGCTTCCAAAGCATGCAAGTTACTGCGAACGCACATAGCCAACAAATGTTTTTCCTAACTTTGTTTGGGAGAGAGCATTTATTTTGGCTGAGGAGGAACTTGAACTAACAGCAGCACGGCACATGAGCACAGCCAGCAGGGTGCCGCTGTGCGTGGGCAGAGTGTGGTGTTTGAGTGGAATGGGAAGGGCAAGAACAATGCAAACTGCTTTTAGCCTTGCTGAGAACTAACTGAGCTGTTAGTGCTTCAGAGTGCACTTAAAGACAAGCAGCACTATCTGTGTGTGGAACTTGTCCATTTTGTTGTTCTGAATGGGAGCCGAGAGGTTGATGGGCTGGGGAGCAGCTGGGTGATGCTGTCTGTTGGTGGCTGGCAGTGCACTCACTGCTGGAGCCCAGTGGCTCTAATGCTGTTCTTTTTCTTTCAATCTAAATATCCTGATTATATGCGATGAGAAAAATGGAGCTCACCCTGCCTTCCCCATGTTCTTTTCTTTACAAACTCTTGCCTTACTCTCCATTTCATCAGAATTTTCTTGATAGGACAAGGGGGAATGGTTTTAAACTGAGACAGGGGAGGTTTAGGTTAGATATTAGGAGGAAGTTTTTCACACAGAGGGTGGTGATGCACTGGAACAGGTTGCCCAAGGAGGTTGTGGATGCCCCATCCCTGGAGGCATTCAAGGCCAGGCTGGATGTGGCTCTGGGCAGCCTGGTCTGGTGGTTGGCGACCCTGCACATAGCAGGGGGGTTGAAACTAGATGATCATTGTGGTCCTTTTCAACCCCAGCCATTCTATGATTTTCCTGTTCTAGCTTTGCAGTATGTTTTCTTGAAGCCCCCTAACTCAGAATGTTGAAGTGGTTAAGGGCTTAATGTAACATTGGCTTTGCGGTCCTCCAGCAGCTTGCTTGCAAGCAGAGAGCTAGGCTCCTGTTTTGTCTTGCAGTTGTTTCCCTATAGAAGCCTCAGTTTGCTTTCGAAGAATTGCAGAACATTTATCACTCAGACACAGCTCTGTCCTCTAAGCAGGGCATGCTCCAGTGAGGGAAGATATTCTGTACAGATTTTTACCTTTGAAGTTTTATCTACTGAGAACTATTATTGTGGAGACTATTAAAATGTGTTTATGTCAAGTTATTCTGGTTTTTAATGCTTTCACTGATTGTTGTTGCTGGCATTTCCAGCCATGTAGCTCGGAATCCAAATCCATGTTGCACTTACAGCCACTAAGAGAGATGAAAACCGTAGCATCCTGAGATCTCTATCTAATGTCGTGCCTTTATTGTAAGGAGTTGAATGGAGTGCTTCATTACTTTTACTTCCCGGCTCTGTCTGGGCGTTCTTTGTTCTGGGACAATGCTGAATACAACAAAAAAGGAGAGACCTTGAGTTAATCTCTTGCTCTGTCTCGGGAAGGTCATTTACCATGTTCTTGACAGGTGCTTGTCTAATCTCTTAATTGCTGGGAATTCCACTGCATTTCTTGAGCAGATTATTCCAGTGCTTTTTATTCTCGCTGCTTTTTTGTTTGTTTTTTCCTGCTGTGTAACTGATGAATTTTGCAGTAACCTGACTTGGTCACACCCAGCTGTTTCTGATGTACCGTTTTCTCCCTTGATCTCTAACACAAATTGCATGTCTTACGTCCCAGTTTCCAACGTTTCTTCACAGGTCTTGTTCTCATGCTTCCTGACCCCGCTCACTGCTGTGCACGCTTTCCCCCATCGGTTCCTATCCTGCCTCCTGGAGCCCCAGCTGGGCGCCATGTTGTGATGCTGGTGGTGGGCTGGTGCCAGTGGATCGCTCTGTGCCGATGTGTTTGGGAGAGCTCTGCACAAAGCTGCATGGCTCAGAGGTGCTCCTCTTGTGCGTAGCTCAGACAAGGCTTTGCCGCTGCTGGAGGTTCTGCCTTTGCCTGTGCTCGGCGGCATGCCTGGGTCACTGCTGGTTTTGCCACTCAGGAAGGTGTGTTTGTCCTCCTCCCACATGGGGAACGAGAGGGACAGGATGGGAACCTGCATGGAAGCTTGTTACTGCTTGTACTGAGCAGCAGAAGCAGCTGCCCCTGCCTGGTTAGCGAGAGGCACGATACCACGTTTATCTGGCTTCTTGCCTGGCTGTGGTTGATTGCTCAGGAGCTGTGGCTTTCTTGCTTGCTCTTGTCTGGGAGAATGAGGACCTTCCGTCTGGATGCTGTTGCCCGATGCAGTTGCCTGTTGCCATTTGATTAGCTGCAGCCTTCAATATTCATGAAGAGTGGTGAAGAGAGCTGCCTTGTTTGCTCAGAGTTAAGCTGCTGAAAGCATACGTGGAACGTCGCTCCTCCACATCCTTTGATTTCAAATGCTCTTTTTTTTGTTACTATAAAGTGGTACAAATCCTTGTGACTACCTCTGACAATACAGAAAGAGGATTTACTTTATTGTGGTGAAAGTATAAAAGCACCTTTAACAGGAGCGGAAAAAAAGGGAAAGAAAGTGAAAAAAATTGTGCAAAAGAAGTGTAAAAGGGATTTTAATGGGAGCATTTAATGGGAATGTAGTCTCTGGTTTTAAAATCTTTCTCTGAAGTGTGTGTGGGTAACAGCTGTCTTTCAGCACTGTGTGTGCAGCTCTTGTCTCTCACACTGGAGGCCTGCTTTTGTGCCAGTGGGTATGTTTGAGCCTTGAAGCCAATCTTTCAGTTATGTCTTAATTAACAACACTTATTTAATAACTCTTTGGGTCCCAGCTTCTTCAAATAACACTCTTTGTTTCCTATCCATGTGTAGTCTTAAATGAATTAGATCAGACACAGGTTAGAACTGGTACAGTGCAATATTACATGTGGGATGAGCTGATACTTAGATTTCATTCCTTTTTTGTTTATTTTGATATCGTCTCTTAATGTGTTTACAAGCTAAATTTTCTTTGGGCTACTGATAGAAATGGGATGAAAAATTAAATTTACAATGATACTGTTTTCTGTTTTTCAGTCTTTCCTGGCTTTTGTTCATGTTGTAGATTGATATTGATGACCGTGCCCAATGGTTTTTTAGTGTATTTTTGTTCCGGATTGGTGTTTTCCCACCTCTTTATCTCACTGGGTGACAATCAGTGCTATCACCTTTGCTGCCCTCCTGTCACCTTGAGTGTCGGCCTCTGACAGATCGGCCCTGTCCCCCCCCCGGAGCACTGCGGGGCTGCTGCAGGCCTGGGCTGCGGTGGGGAAGCAGCCTCTGTGCAGCTCTCATGTAACAGGGATGGACGTTGTAGGGTTCCCTTGGCCGTTGTGACGCTGACTGCGTATGCGGAGTCATCACCAACCACTGCAGCCGTTCTGCTTTTCTGGATGAATTTGGAATTCCTCAGCATTCGGGTTGACAGCAGATGAACGAGTCTTTCAGTAGTGAAAAATCCGCGGTGACAGTGATTGAAGCAGCTTCCTTTCCCCCGCCTGTGCTCTTTGTTACACCACAGCTCCCAGCAGCATTAGCTGTGTTTTACTCTGCCATGCGTTTGGTGGTGGTTGTCAGTAAAGGCATGCAGGAAGACAGGTACCTCTGCAAGTTAAAGAGCAGTTTGTGGTCTCATGTATAATAATTGCGATACTGAGGTTTGTCTGGAGGTGGGAAAGCAGCTGGCATTTTGTTTCTGTGCTGTGGCTCTCGGTGTAATGGGGCTTTGCTCTGTAGTTGAGCACCATCCTAGGTGCAGCAGCAAATAGTACAGAAGCAAACAGCTTCTCCACTCACCTGGCTGTTCTCCTGAGAATATGAATTTCTTCTCTGCTGCTGCGGCTCGGAGGCCAGCAGTACTTTATTCTTCTAAAATACAGCTCATATTATGTCACTTACCTTGGCAGTATATTTCATGGATACTTAGAAGAGCAGTTGAGAAGGTTCATCAATCTCTGGTTTACTTTCCCTTCTCAGAGCTCTCAGTTATCCAAGGCAAAAAAGAAGAGTCAGATGCCCTCTGACTCCTTGACAGAGTCATGTGTTAACACTGTGCCTGAGCTTCACATCTTCTGCTCTGCTTTCATGAACACAGTGCACAATTCCACTGCCGGTTTATCTTCTGCTCTGTTCTGTTTCGACTTCAGAAGATTTGGGAGAATCTGTTCCCTGTTCAATCTCCACAACTGTTTCCTGCCCCTCCAAAGGGTTTTCACGTTGGCTGTGTTTGAGCCATCAATCAATAGGCTTAGTGAGTCTATTGATTGGTAAGTCAGTTCTAATAGTTGTAAAGCCCCCCACCTTCAGAAAAAAAAAAAGAAGAGGAAAAAAAGAAAGCTTGTGCTGTGTGTCCCTAATTTGTAGCTCCTCTTCATTGGAAAGGAAGATGTTTAAGAAAAAGAAAGGCTAGAATGGAGTGGAACAGCAGCCGGCTGGAAGCAGGAGCTGGAGGACTAAGCATGGGGTATAGCAGCTTGAATCAGAACTTCTTGCCTTTGCCATCAGAGAAGTGGATGTTTAGGTGTGAGGAGCAAGAATGTGACCAGCGAGGCAAACAGCTGCTCTGCACGTGAGTCCTTTCTGTGAGAACTGGCATTGTCTTTCTGACCCCAAGGATCCATTTTCCCCTGGGACCCGGGGTGGGCTGTTCAACAAAGATATGGATAGTCTGCTCAGAAAAGCAATCACAGGCTTCAGATGTTCCTTTTGGTTTTACCTTGGGCTTGTCATGACAACAGTGTGTTGATTTCAGGAAACCGTTTTATACTTGCAAGCCAAAATTTACCATAGTGATCATCATCTCCTCCATCTCCTTGTAAGGCAGCCTATTTTTAGCAAGTCTGCACATTGGCAGGTAGGTTAAAAATGAATATCGTGTTAGAGAACAGTCAATAATAAACATCCTTTTAAATGTTTGCATACAAATAAAAAGTATTTAAAACTCTCCTAGCAGAAAGTTGTACTGTACAACATGTTCAGTTTCTCCTTTTTCTGGTGAATTACATTCAGGGCTTTTCTTCCTTTGGCAATTTATCTAATCATCCACTTCTCCCAGATGATTCTCTTGTTATTTGAGGGAGATCAGTACCTACTTTACATGACAACCTTTTTCAAGCGTGTCTGCCAAAATTGTGTTTTCTTGTTCAAATATCCTCTGGCTTCATAGAACACATGGGCGCTCCTGCTACAGCAACTGCTGCATGGTGCTCACTGGTTTAATCAATCACTGCTCTCTCCTCTGCGGAATAACCAGAAGCTGATGGTAAGGGCTTTTGTACCCGTTGGTACTGGCACTTGTTAAGCTTAAAACACGAGTTCCTTAGCTTTGCTCTCTGAATGCTGGTGGGGTGTTTGTAGCTTCAGCATGGGAAATGTTGATGTAACTAATAACTGTCTCGTTTGGCTTTCTCTTGATCGGTCCAGTGTATCCAGAACTGGAAGATGGCTATACTGACTGCATTTAACTTCTGAATAAAACGTGAGGACTGAAGTGTTGAAGAAGTCCCTGAGTTGTGGCTGCAGAGGAAGGGCTGGGTGCTCAGCCCTTTTGTTGGGATGCTTGGCATTAAAATGGATTTCTCATTAAAAGCTGCAGTTCTGTCACACAGAAGCAGGCCTTTGAAAGTATTGATCTTTGGTCAGTTGATGTCCCTGTGGTGACTGCCTGCATCATCTGCAAGTGGGGAAGGCCGTTCAGTCTTACTGCAGGAGAGTGGCAACTTAATTACATCGCTTTGATGTGAACTAGTGAACGTGATAGAAACGCATGCAAAATCTGTCCTGTTAGGGTGCTTTTTCTTGACCAGTTGTCTGTTAGCTGGCATAACACGAGTTGTGTTACCAGGAGGGCATGGGCTCTGTCTGAGGCCAAACACAGGTAGAAGACATAAGCAACCGCGCTGCAGAGCACGGAAAATGGAACTTACTTGAATTCAGTGCTGTGTGCTACATGTTACCAATTTGTAGTGTAAAACCAGTGAGAAAACTAGTTATATGTGTCAGTGAAACAAACCAAATTGAGGAAAGAATGAGTGCAGCCACATCCGAATGGTTTGTGTGCCTCTGGAGAAGGCAGGCACTGTGCTGAGGTGTCAGATCTGCTGCTGATACTCTTCTGTGTGAAGTTCAGTCAGTGCTGGTTTTGCATGGTACGTGCAGAAAATAAGAAGTTTTAGAAGTCAATTTCATACCTCTTTTTTTCTTATTGGAAAGATACCAGGAGGAGAAAAAGAAACACATGGAAAGCTCAAATGTGGTAAAACCTAGTAAGTAATCGTGTTGATTTTTTTTCCCTAAATGGGCAGTGAACTCCTAATTCTATGGGAGTCTGATGTTCAGGAGTTCCCAGTGCTTCAGAAAGTGTGCTGTTTTCAACATATGTATCTTAAAACAGTGGCCAGTGGCTCCAAGCACAGAACAAAGTGGGTTGTTTTGAGTAGTGAGTTGCATCACAGGGTTTTACCCTGGAGGTGAGGAGGGTGCCTTGCACAGGAGGAGCGATAAACCTAAAAAGGTTCATTCCAAAAGGTGATTTGTTGCAGTTTGTGTCTTTAGCAGCATCAGGAGCCAATATAGGAACATTTTTGCTGAATCTAAAAATCAGTGATGGAAACGGCTCTAGAGTTGCCCAGCTTTGAAAGCACACCTTTCTCTGGTTGCCTCTTGCAGGCAGCAGGAGCCCAGCAGGCAGGCTGTCATGGGTGTTCATGTCTTGAAGTGCCCAGAGGTGTTGGTTCCATCCATAACGTGTTCTGTTAGAGATTTTACAAATGCATGTTGAAGTACATCCGTGTTGGAAAACAGTATTTAGAAAGCAAGGGAAGAATGTTTCAACGGTAGAAAAGACACTGCTGAGTTAAAGAATAAAAGGTGAGATTCCTCTTGTCGTTTCTCCCAGCCACAGACACAGAATTGATTAGAGCAGTATTGGATTTGAACTACATAATTAATGGATGATGAAAAGGGCCACGAGCAATTTGGATGGTATTGAACGCGAGCCGTGTAATGAAGTAGGGAGGTGAGCTCAACAACATTAAATGGGAGAACCTGTCACATCTGTAATATTAAAAAGCTGTTCTAGTATTGGAAAAATCTGCAGTGGCAAAGTACTCGAATTTGGAATATGAAGCAGAAAATTTTTTGAATGAGCCAAATGTTAAAGCGGCCCCAATAAAATCTGAAAGTTTATAAAAGCTCTAAGCACTAAATAAGGACTCTATTTTAATTTATAACGTCCATTAAAGTTGAATGAGGAAAAACCCTGCTGCAACCCATGAGAGTAAGTGCAAAAGGAGGATCTGCTTTGAAATCCTTGTTAACGTCTCTCCATTGGATTCAGTTAAATAGCTGTGAAACATGGAACTGGGCTAGTCTCATGCATGGTGCAATTGGGGATATTCTCTTGTCCTTGCTAAAACTGGAAACGATAATCCTTGGTATGTTTGTTTAACTGTATGCTTCTGTTGATGAGGGATTAAAAACTGAATTATTGTCTGTTATGTATCTTTTGAGATTGTTCTGGTTTAGAGCTTCTGGGATCATGGTTGAGATGAAACCTACGCTCTTCTGCCTAATCAAGCAGCTTCCTTGTCTTCGGCTGATGAAAGCTTTTTGGCACCCTGCTCTGGAGCTCTCCTTGCTGTAGCTGTCAGCTTGCTGCTGCCGAGGTAATGGCAGCTCCCTGCAGGAAGAGAAGCTCGCTGTTGGTAGGAGCCGACTCCAGGGGTCCCTTCTGGTGCCTGGAACTGCTCAGCTGAGCAGGATAAGGTCCAAGATATCCCCCCACTCTGATCAACCTGCAGAGCTTTGGATGAGCCCCAGCAGTAGCTGAGCAGCCACGGGGAAACAAGGAAGGCTGGCCAGAAGTTCTCTAGCTTTACAATTTCTTCAGAAGTTCAGATCCTGTAGTGGGTTGTTTTGAGTACTGAGTTGCATCACATCACCTCGAAATACATTTTCCCAGAAACTATTTCATAACTGCTTTTGAGCCATCGACCTTACTCCTTGCAGTAAGGCAGCTGTCTCTTGTGTGCTGATGAGTTGAATTAGATAAGCAGAACAGCACCTTTCAGATTTACCACCGGCTTCTTTTCTTGGCTGCTTTTCCCTATTCCATCGATTGTAATCAGGATTTTTCATTTACTTCTTACCAGGATGTGCCCCTTCCTGCTAAACACGTGGGTGCTTTTCCTGTAGCACGTGCTTGTACCACTCAGAACTGGGGCCGCTGCAGGAGACACCGATGGGTAAGCAGGTTTGTAGCGTCAGGCTGAGGCAGTAGCCACATTTAGCTGGGTAGTTTGTATAAGCATTGCTGCCTTTTTCCAATAACAAAGTTCTGTATCAAAGTCTGAGCTGTTCTAGCTCACTGTTAATGTGTGCTCCCTAATGGAGTTTGAGCGCTCCATTCGCTCTTGTTGAAACCCGAAGCAGGAAAATAAATGTTCTGTCGTTGGACAGATAATACTGGAAATGTTGGGATTTGCTCTCAGTCAAGCTTAAGTACTCGCTGCATTTTCCTCAAGAAGTATTTTTGAAAAAATAAGGATATTAATTTAGTTGGCTTTCCCTCACATTATAGGAAAGTGCCTTTTGTTGTTACACGTAGCTGTGTAAGTGAATAGTTATTGCCTTGACTACCCAAATTCCCCATTGAACGGTACCTAGAGCTCTGAGAGCACTGTGTGTGTGTGTGCAGGACTGCACTGATGTGCCGTTTAGTGCTTCTCTTAGGAGGAATGGAATCAATAGAGTAATTCCTGATTTTTCAGAATGGACTCAGATTGAGATAGAGAGTGAGTATTAGTATGTGAAAGTTGGGTTTTTTTTTAAATGAAGCTTTTTCTTTGGTAGTGATGATGCTGCTAGCCCATTCAGAAGACAAAAACAACTTGTACCAGACCAGAAAGCTGCCTCTTACTGCATCTGTATAACCATTTATTAAATTATCTGCATTCTTTGTCATCTGTGCATAGCAGTGCTTTACATGTTATCAGGGAAGCCATAAATAACTTCCTTTTCCCCGAGCTTACTTTATGATTTCTTAAAAGCCACTTATCAATCAGTTCTATTTAAACAGCATAACAGTTCTGAACGTCTGGGATACGGGAGGTCAGCTGGGCAATGTCTGAAGGTAAGTGTGCTGAGTAGAGCAGGCTGAGCTGTTCTCTGCATACACAGCTGCCCGACATTCCTAGCGCTGGTCTGCGCAATGGAAGTCTCTTCAAACCTATACATTGAGCTGTGCTCTCCTAGAGGTGTTTGCTTGTAAGGGAAGTGGTCTCACAAGTATTGGGAAGCAAACAAACTTGGGCTAAGCTCTTATCATCAGGAGGAACAATTCAATTTATCAGATAATACATTATTATTTGCTCTTTTATTAGGAGACACTCCTTCCCTCGGCAATGTTTCATGTACTGTTTTATCACTGGGAAATTTATTGTAACTTTATAACTGCTTCTCAGGGAGTGGAGTTTTGTGAGGTTACACATTACCCAGCAAACTGCACTTAGAAATTCTTTCCTGGATATTAGATGTGTTTGCTGTCGGTTCTTTAGATTTATCAGTTATATTTTGGATTGATGTCAGCTGAGATAGTGAAGTGCTTCTTAAATGTTTTTGAAGGGTTATCACAATTTATTTTGTAACCTATAATCCAGTAACTGAGCGCAGCACTTCCTGAGATGCGCCTACAGGAGAAATACTTGTCAGCTGGGAGCAGTGCTTTGTAGCATCTCCTTTCCTTCATTTCTGAGCCCTTTTTCTCCTCCTTTAAAATCAGAAAATGCTCACAATATAGAAGGATAAAGTGATAAGCACTAAATCCTGCGCTACTAAAACTCCGGAGTATTCAGAATACCTTTTTGTATCTCTGTTGGGTTCTGGGAGACATTAAAACAGACATTCGAAGTAAGGAGTGTGAAAGTGTTCAGAACCAGAGCAAGTCCTTTTAAACAGCTCTTCAGTACACATCTGGTCATCCACGTATTCCAGATACTTGTAAGGTAGCGGAGGAGCCTAAAGCTTTTTGGCGAGTAATATACTGCTTGGGTGGAAAAACAAGTATTGTAACCACTTTTCCTGAGGGATTTCTTGGTTCTTCTTGGTCTGTGCGTATCCATGCAGGCAGTTTGATATCACTTTTTGAAGAATCATGCTATGCTTTTTCTATGTTTCCGTGTTATGTTTGGTTCTCTGTGGCAGTGAGGCAGTGCAGCTGATGATGTGCAGTGGGGACAGAGGGGCAGCAGCAGTGGAGGTGATGAGTGCTGTTACAGAAGGGGAATGAGACACGTCACTGTTGAGGATGGTTTTTTTATATTATTATATTGTTAATTTTTGGTCTTCAGTTGTTTTGAAATAGGGCAAAACTCATTTTTATAGTAAGACATCACATGTTAAGTAAATGCATTAGAGAGACTGAATTGCTGTATGCTTCTTTTGAAAACAATGGCCAATTATGATGGAATTTGAAAGAATGGCACGGGGGAGTTGTCAGAAGGAGAAATGTCCTGTGGTTTTTGTGAGGGTAGATGGCTGAAGGCACTGTTAGTATCATCTCACTTTCCCATCCTGCTCCTATGCCCATGCCCCTCCGTCTCCAATGAAAGCAGCAGCAAGATTTAAATAGTTGCATGTTAGAGAACCCATGCAGAGCTGCAGGACAGCAGTCCATGGAGAAGCAGGCGTTGTTGTTTCCACTGCTTATGAATCTGCTGGAAAAGACAAACAGAAGGAATGCATATAAGTACACAGCAGTCTCAGCTGGAGAAACACTACAAAGAGAACTCAAGTCGGAATGGCAGCAAGGATTTTAAAGTTTGTGATTCCTGAAAACATTAACAGTGTTCTTACTGAGGAAGGAAATCTCGAAAACAGGTTGATACAGAGTAAGTAGGTTCTCTGAAAAGACGGGAGGAGGAACAGCGGAATGCATCAGTGCATCAATACCTCCTCAGAAATGGCCGTGAGGCAGCTAATCAGATTTAGGATCATATTTGATGGCTCATGGCTGTGTTCTTGCAATTTGTTTTTTTAATACGACTGTGTTTGCCTTTTCCAAATCCACACAGTCCACTTACTGCACTGACAGAGAGAAGTCCTTGCATAAGAGCAAAATACTGTTAGATGAGATTTTTTTTCTGTTGTCTGGGGAGGGGATGGTTTCACTGTTCTACTCGTTTTCATTCGTTCTGAAAATAATTCTCTAAGGAAAAGGTCGCTGCACTCATCCTGTCACACCCAGGCTGCAGTGGTTGCAGGATGGGGACACACACTGATCAGTGCAACAGGGAGTAAGGTTTCATTCTGCTTCACCCGTAATAAACTGTGTGAAATGTTATGGAGAAATATTTTAATTTAAGAAGCACTTTATCTGCTTTAAGAACTATTTTTTTTAATTAGTCAACTGGGGAAAAGTTCACCATGCTTGAGACTTGGACACTGGTACTCTTCAGCACAAACTGAGCGTCATGTGTTGGCTATGAGCAATAGAGTTATGGTTAGATTGCTGGAAAATATCACTTGAATTTTTAATGTTTTTAAGGAAGAAGAAAGCATAACCTTCAAATAAAGCAGAAAGCCTGGTGAGTCCCACAGCCCTATTGCTGGTACCTGTTAAGAATGAAGCATAAAATGGGAGAATGATGTACGTGGTGAATAGGTTATTGGAAAAAAGCCACGTAGGCTTCATTTAAACAATCAGTTTTTCCTGATAGTGCTAACATATTAATTTAGTGAGATTATATTCATGGGAGTCTGTTAACAAAGCTGGTATTAAAGTGGGCTTTTGAGCTCAATCTGAAGAAAAACGTGAGTTGAAAGGTGACTTGTATTTTCACAGATAAGCATTGCCATTCAGGTACTTATTTTTAAGAGCAAATTAATGTAGAAAGAAAACAGTGGAATTTTGTAAAATGCATTTTGTTTCTCTGAACGGCAGCACTTTAGCTCTTCCAGACATGAAGACAGAAGCAGCATACGTGATAAAATGTAGAGACTCGTTTGGGACGCAGGGAGAGCCCAAGAATTGCTTGGGTTTGTATGCATAGGGGGCAGTGACTTAATTCTGGAGGGCCTTATGGGAGGTGAGAAAGAATGTGATTAAATGGTGTTTTTCTTCAAAATTGGCTAGAGGGATTTAAAAAGAATGGAGTTGAAGGGTTATGTTGATAGAAATGTCACGTATGCAAATAGGAGCAGTCAGGATGAGCTGGATCTTGAGATTATTCCAGGGGAGTACGGCTACGTGCACATGGATGCCTTGTGCCCCGCTTTTGGCCGGGGTGGAAACACTCATCTTTGCAAATCTTCTGCCCAGCATGCTGTTTTTATTATTATAGATTTATTTATGCTGGTGTTTAGAAGTAAGAAAGAATTTAACTGTGAACGAGCCTCACTGTTTAAATAACTTTCAAAGTTAAGACTTCTTGCCTCTTTCCTAATTACGGGAAGGGTTGGCTCAGGACGCTGCCGTCAGCCACACTCTGTGCTTAAACTTGGTTACAATTCAGAATTCTGGTTACAAAACTTCCAGGGCTGTGCTTAATGGTATCTTACTGCGGACGTTAAGGGGAACTGGTCTGTCACCTTTAGACAATGATGTTTAGTTAGTGCTGTGTGTCGTGAGTGCTGCCTGTGGTCCACAGACAGCAGGAAAACACTGACTCTCACCTTGTGGTGAACACTGGATTTTAACGCAGGACTTTTCGTGCTCAGCTCCCCGGCAGGCCGCTCTGTGCCCACAGCAGCACCGCTCGGCCTTCACCAGCTGCCAGCAGCTCCGTGTTCCCAAGCAGGAAACAATGCACAACTGTTTGTTCTTTCCCAGTTTTTATCATGTGAGAAAATGATTTGAACTGGGTCTGGAGGATGTGAGAAAGGAAACCGAAGCGCTTCTCAAGGTCATGTTACAGCTGAGAAGCCACTGCAGTGTTTGTTTCTGTGTCATTGCCAGAGGCAGCACTTGGTTCTCCCCAGTGCAAAACTCTCAGACAAACCTTTGTCTGTTACACAGAGAACATTCTTTGTTTCCACTTAGCTTTCAAAAGGTCAGAAAGGACAGTCTGAGAACGGGAGATCTGTGGTAGCTGAGGTGGTAAGGCAGGGCTTGGCATTGGGTGCGTGCGCTTCCATGAGGAGCTGAGCAAGCTGCTGAGTCAGCAGCTCCTGGCAGTCCTGCGGCATGTCCAAGGCTGTCAGTTGTGACAGCTGAGTTGTCCTGAGGCTGTCTGTCTCAGGGACTAGCTAGCGCTTGGGGTGTGTAGTTCTTTACTGTTGTTAGGCATCATGGACGGTGGTCATCACCAAGTGAGCTAAAAGACGTGCAGCCAGAAGCTGGTAGGTGTCCAGGTCTGGAGAGAGTCAGTGTTATTCCTTGAGCTCGGCTGCTACTTTAGAAAGGCACTGCCAGCTGATTTTGTGAAGTCTGGCGAGGCTGAAACTTTACACTCCGCTCCTGAGCTGTGTACTCTATACTCAGTTCCCATTCATATATTCTAAAATACAACGTTCCTTTCTCTTATTACGGGGGTCTTACTCAAAACAAACAACAGAAAATGAAATTACTTTAGGTGTGTTCCTACATCTTGATTTTACAAGTTGCTCAGACCGTGTAATGATTCATAATGATCCATGTGAATGATTTTCCCCTTATAATTGCATTGATTTTTTTCATATTAATGAGGTTTTTGCACTTAAATAGAAATGCAGGAGTTAGATCTTGGAGCTAAATATGTGAGCAGATTTTTCTCATTTGTTTGTGTGAGTCTAAACTTGTAATTGTTTTCCAGATACTTCATTTTGTAGACCTAAAGCTATGCTATCCTTTTTTTTTTTTTTTTTTTATTTTTTGGGTGCATCTGATGTGTTATTCTGAGCCCTGGTTATTAATTGACAGATGAGTTACGCTATGATGGCACTTAAAATGCACAACATGTATTTCTGAAAGCAGTCGTTGCTATAGCAACTTTCTAGTAGGTCACTGGCAGTGTTGTGTGCGTGTGTGTGTATGATTTGGCTGTTAATGCAGGCTAAGACTGATAGAAAAATGAGAAATGTAAGGATGAGAAGGTAGCCTTTCCCCCTGCCCTCTGCACCCCCTCCAAAATAGGACACGGCAATTTTGGTAATGCTTAGTTAAGATACTGCATGCATTGGCAAGAAATTGGTTGTCATATGCCATAATTAGATGCTTTTGTTCTATTTTTGCAAAGATTATAAGAGCAAATTGCCTTAATCTCATTCTGTTTTTCTTTTGACATCTTTGGAGTTCATTTAGGAAAGGAATTTGTGTTGAATTATCAGAAAGCAATGCCTGCTATTTATTGAGCAGGGAGATCTATTTTTAGAGATAAAAAGCTGCATGGGGTGCTACAAGTGAAAATTTGGAAAAGCCATTTTCCTTCCTCATCTTTAAGGCATGTCAGTGTGATACATGTGCCCAGCAGTGCGGGCCGTCTGTGTGCTGCTGGGCTCCTGTAGTGCCGGTGGCCACATAGCCGCTCCTTGTGCTCATGGGGCAGGGGATGGGCTGCTTCAGGGAGCCCATCCAGACACCAGCAATGTGGAAACAAGTTTAGAAACTGCTAGATGACTTCCTGGGTTGTGTAAATGGGCAGAAAGCCAAATGGTAGCACGGGCACAGGAGGAGGGAACTGTGGCAGCTGCAGGCCAGGTCAGCACATGTAGGAGAGACTGGGGATGTTCAGAGGGGCTGAAGGTGCTGCTCCTCACTGACTCCTCGTTCACTGTTCTGAAACATAGCTGATAGTACTGTACAAATGCCATTTGTTTGCAGTCGTATTCTTCTTTGAAACAGGTCTCTAATAGGAGATCATCTGTTTCTTGCATAGTTGTGGGTTTGGGTATTTTTGGTAATAATATTATATTGATAGAAGATTGTTCATACGTCCTTTGGGGAGATCACCTTATAGCCAGGGTAGTGTTTGCAGTCTCAAATTAATGATTTCCTAAGATATTGAAAAATTCTGATTTCAAGTAACACATTCTAGCAATAAGTAAAAACAGTGATGAGCGTAGCAAGTGTTCTATGGTACTGTAATCCACTGTACTGTTGTCAAATTGTAGTGCTGATTAAAAACCAAACAGATGTGTAAGGATTGAGTTTTGTTGTGTGTTGACTCTATTGTTTTCCAAAAGAAATGAACAAGTCACACTTGATTTATGATTAAGCCAGTAAGGTAGAATAGGTGTGTGGTGTGGGTTCCGGTGGAGGCACTGGAAGGTGATGGTAGGGAGGGCAGTAGGGATGGGCTGTTTGCCACCTTCTGCTTTTGCCCAGTCTCCTCTCCTCCCATTTGCTGGTGGCCAGAGCAGTGTAAGGGCAGTTGTAAGGGCAGAAGCAGGAATGTGAGGCCAGGAGTAGGAGGAAGGAGCAGGGACTGCTTTTCGACAGTGGCAACCCAACAGTTTGGTTCACGTGTTGCATGAAACCTCATCCCAAGGCTATTGAAAACACATAATCATGTTCTCTGTGTTTTAAGAACTTGATTTCTGCCAGTACAAAGTGTTGATTTAACTTCTGAAAAAATCTTCCTCGACATTTTTAATTATTTAAATGATTGCTGAATGCTTTATTAAGTGATCTCATTGTGTATACTGTGTGTTCTGGAAAAGCTTGCTTTAATTTAGCCTCTGGGGCGAAGGCAGCGCTTAAGAGATTAATGTTTCCATTTGGTTATTTTATAGAGAGATGGAGGCAGGAGCAGGTGGAAGAGAAAAGGAAGGTGTATGTCATTCCTAAAGGAAGCGTTCCCTTGTTCAACTCCCAGGGTTGCAGCTTTCGGTTTGAACTCATCTCATGGGAGCTGAGAATCTGTTTAAGGAAATGCTTCAAAACATTCCCACTCTTGCTCTTCCAGCCTGACACTTTCAAATGTCAATTACTGCATGTGTTTTTGTTCTGTGTAGCTGTGTAAAAGATACTGAAAATTCACTCCCTATCTGTGCAGAGTACAGCAGGAAGCGTCTGCAATTCTGCACTGTTTAAAACGATATGCTCTGATCCCTGCTCTGCAAAAACAAAAGCCAAGAAGTTTTCCAGGGAAAAATAACCTCTTGTGTGTATCAGCTGCTGGAATTTCCTCTCTCTGGAGAGCCTGAGCTTCTGGCAATGGCAGTTTCTCTTGTCCAGGGCTTCTGTTATATTTCACTCTGTTTTACCAGCAGTGCTCAGAGAACCGGAGCTTTTCATTTTCTGTGTCTTGCGTTTGATAGTAGAGGTACGATGATTCCCTTCCAGGCAAGAAGGTTTTTTTCTCCCCTCATCCATTACTTTTTCTTCTCGCCTTAGTCTCTCATTCACTGGGAGGATGTTTGTAAGCAGGTTTGATATCAGTTGGCCAGTTAGAGACCATCTTTATAACTAAGCAGAGAAGTCTATGAGGAGCAAGTATTTTTCTGTTTGAGTTGTTGAAGCTCATGTGATCCATACTCAGAATGCTGACCTTAATTTTGCAGTTATTTTCTTCCCCTGAATGAACCTGTGACCTCTGCTGCCTCTGAAACCAACTAGATAGCACTAGATCCCCAATGTCTTTATTTATTTATTTTTTAACAAATTTTGTTTGTATCAGTATAGACTCAGGATGCTGGGTTGCCCATTCCCTGTTCCTGTTCTGGGTCTCCCAGAAGCGTTGGTTTGTGCAGCACGGCTTGTATCCATTCCTGATCTGATCTGTTAGCCTGTTTTCTGTAAGGCAGCTGCAGCTGCTGTTTGGAGGCTACTGGTAGTTAGTCCTGTATTGCCCATCTCAGTTCGCAGTCTCATTTAATAATCCCTAGAGATCAGAATAGGGATTTTTTTCCCCATGGAAAGGCAAAGGCTTACTGTTTGGGTTGCCAAAAAAGCCAAGAGGAAAAACAACCTTAGAAAAGGGCAAAGAGGAAGAAGGCGAGAAGCGCTATATGTGTTCTTTGGTCAGTGGAATTGCTGAAGCCTGTTTTGGTGGTGGTGTTGGTACACTCCTTGCTGCAGTTAACGCAGTACTTTCCTGGTGCCCTTGCAGGCTGCCCACCCATGTGACTGCTGCAGCCTGGGCCTCGCCGTGCTGTGCTTTGGTGGGTGAGCAGGACGTGTGGGTGGCACCCGATAGCAGGACGGAGGAGTGGCACTGCTGGACTGGCTCCCGTCTGCACTTTCAGCTTCTTTCCAGAAGTCATCTCTGGAGTACCTATCCTGTCAAATATGGTTTGAATTGGCCAACGTGTGAAAAAATCAGAGAGATGAAAGGCAAATAGCCATCTTGTATACGAAGTTCTTGGGAAAAGATGCTGAATCAGCTTATTGTCCAGCATGGGTGTCCGCTTCTCTGTTCTTGCCTTTCCTCCTTATGTTTCAGATAAAACCTGTGTGGTTTTAGAGATCAGTTTGGAATTGGGGTCTTTGCTGGTTCTGCAGTCTTCAGTCATCATTCCTCTATCTGGACCATTGAAAAAGCAGTGAAATAGGTAGTATTTGGAAGCATAATTTCCCAATAATGGATTTATTGCCGTGCGGAAGATATTTCTAAACGGCAAAGAATAGGCAGTTTCACCCCCTACTGATCCTTCCTGGGGTTGTTGGCTGACTGAGATTAATTTCATCACCAAATGATAGAAGTATTTCTTCAAGATTACTGAGTGAGCTAAAATCTTGTCTCCAGCTGCTGCTTTGTCTTTTCTCTAGGGTTACCAGTGCTTTGGACTATTGCAGAGCTATTTCCAATTCTACGTAGTATCTGTTAATAACTTCTCCCATATTTACTGTTACCATTGCATTGATTTCCTGTGCCTGGTGTGTCGGAGTGCTCATTAGGGAATGCCAGTGGGTAGCTTATCTTTAATGTCTTCAGTCCTTACAGATTCCTCTTTTTCCCCAGAGCATCTTCATATGTAAGAGTCCAAAGGGTCTTCGGTGCAAGTAGGGTGTTGTGGAGGTCAGCTGATAGCGTTGTGAAAAAGTAGGCAAGATTCTGTGTCAAATGCCTTTAGCCTGAAATAAAATCACAGCCCACAGTACAGGTTGGAAGCAATTGCTGCGAGGGGGAGAGAACGTTGACGTTTCCCATGGGGCAGAGAAACAAGTTGTCTTAGCCATGGAACTTTGGAGACAGAGGAAACTGCTGTGTAATGAAGCCACTTTCCCTGTTAAGTTCATTCTTTAAAGTAGTTGTGAATTTTTAATTTGCAGATGTGTTTTACTGTGAGTTATGGATCATGAGCAACAACTCAGAAGTGCCCTGATTTTGTGCTCTGGATTGTTCTGCTGCTAAGTAATTATTTTTGAGTTCATGCTGCTGGTCCTGCTGTTTTTCACCCATGCAGTCTTGGGGAAGTCATCTTCAGGCTTGGAATCATGTTATTCTGGAATACGCCTCTGAAAGGACTCTGGATTTGGGTTTGAATTGGGACTGCAGTCTGAATTATTTCCTGTGGTCACTGGAAACGTGTTTGCAGGATTTTTTGTTGTTGGGGTTCTTTTTTGTTGTTGTTTTTTGTGTGTGTGTGTGTGCGCGTGTGTGTGGTGTTTTGGGTTCCTTTTTCTAGTTCCAAAATAGTTACATGTGTCCATGGCAAAATAAGCTTCTGACAACCAATTTGTGATGGTTGGGTTGTTTTAGAATTGGGAGATGAAAGTAGTTTAAGGTATACTTCTCCAGTAGAGGTTTTAACAGTACTCTGGTAGAAGTGGGAGACTGTGGCATTTGTAGAACCCAAGGGCGCACCCTGAGGCAGAGGCTGTTGCAGAATGGTCAGAGGCATTTCTTCAGATCAGACAAAATGCTGGTGCCCTTCTGTGTATCAGTGGCTTTAGGAAAAGGTCTGGTTTATCAGTGAAAGAAAGCAATGCTAAGTGCTCTCTGGCAAACATGGCAGTTGTTGGTACGCTGCCTGGGTGTTATCACTTGTTGGCATTTCAGGTGGCTGTTGGCTTTGAGGCACAAGTGGTGTTGGTCTGGGTGTGCAGGGAAGCAATAACAGGGCAGGTTCTAGGAGCAGTTTCACAGAAGAGCGGCCAACAGCATGTGTTGGTTGAAGATCAGTTTTCAGACTACAGAATAGATCGCATATGCATGTTTTAAGAAAGGCTGGTTGTATCTTTATAATCTCTTAAGGAATTCATGAGGATCACAGCGTATTAGTGGGATTGCTCCAGTGCCATGAGGCTGTCAGTGTCAGGTTAGGATGGATTGGAGGTGTCTACCAGTATGCAGATTCTGGAGTTTGTTGTAAATTCTTGAGGTAAAAAACATGGCTTTACAGAATGAGAGATTGTAGATCTGACCTAATGCATCTGTGGTAGCACTGACAGCTTTGTTAGATTACTGAAACTGCATAGTATACAGAAGAAATTTATTGTGAAGATAATTGGCTTGCTCAGTAGCAAAGAGGATTTTTTTCATGTTTTTTGATGGGTTTTGTTCCATCCATTGTGCTTGGTTTAAACACCTTCCAGGTTTCTTGCTTGTCTGTCTTGAGGAGAGAATGAAGTTCTTGGGATGGTAGAATAGGTTTGTTTAGTCTGTTGGGAAGAAAACCTGAAAGAAGATTTGTGGTGGAGTCAAATCAGATTTGCAGCGTTGTTCTGTTGATTACCAGGTTTAGGGGTTCCTGTAGCTGCTGTGTTGGTTTATAGGACGTGGTAGGATTTAAGGCTGGGTAATTTTTCCATGGAAGGTTGTAGTTTTGGATTGTTTCAGAGTTGTTGTGGTGCACGTGGTAGGTGAAGGGTGTGTGGTTTGACATGGGGTTGGGCTTTCTCAGGAAACTGTTAGGGTTGGGAGGTAAGGTTTGATTCTCTATTTGGTTTTTGTTGTTGTTTTTTAATAGCTTATTGGCCAACTTTATCTTGCCTACCTCTGCCACATGTTTTAGCTCTTGTTCAGTTTTCACAAACCTGTTTTGGGAGTTTCAGGTATTTGTAATTTAGGTATTCTAATGTTCTTTCTGTTAGCAGCTACATGAACTTAGGTTATCATTTTAGTGAATATTTCCCTTGAGCCTTTGTGCACACGAAGCTAACACTGATGAGGACTAGCGTTAGCCACTCCCAGAGCTTTGAATTTACGTGAAACTCTAAAATGCTTGTTTTCTTTGCTGATCTGCACAAATTGTTCTGCAGCTCCTCTTGGCTTTTCTCACTAGTGCCATCTGAGAAGAGACAAAACAAAGAGCAAATGCCCAAGGAATAAAACTCCAAACCGTTATGAGTTTTCTTCCTTCCTCCAGCATTCTGCATGTCAGACTTTGCTTCTCGTTGTGAAAATTAGTTTTATTGCTGGCAGTGTTCCAGATGCAATGCCAGATGTCCACTGCAGCAAAAAAATTACACGAGTAAACACTCTTCTAAGGTAGCATAGAAATCTATTAACACTGCTTCTGGTGTGCCTGTAGACTGTCCACAAATATGGCCCATTGTGCTTTGTGCCGTACGCAGATAGAAACTCAAAGCTTTTGTGTCCATCTAAATGTGTTTGACTACACGAGGGACTCCTGCTGTCCCCAAGACGTGGATTATTTAGCAGTAATAAGCACTTATTCAGTGAAGTGCTTGACTGAGGATTTAATCACTGGATTTAATTTTAATTATTGTCATGCATGGATTTCATTGAGGATAAAGTCACAGAAACATTAAAATAAATGAGGGGTAAGGGAGGTAAGGAAGGATATTGAGTTGATCTGGTTCTCGCCCTTTCCCCTCCAGCAGGCAGTTACAGTTGTGTGGTGCAATCAGACCCAAAGAAGCCCATGTTCCCAAAGCCTTGTCTGGTTTTCCAACTGTGTGCGAACCTTTCAGGAGTGGATCTCTTCAGCGCTGGATAATTCACATTCTTTCAAGCAAACTATCAGATTGCTTCACTAGTTCTTACCAAGTCTTTCTCAATGTCTTGACTTTTCTGAGAAAAAACATTTATTCCCCCCTTGCCTTCCTGTTTGTGGCAGTTTGTATGTGCTGAGGAAGAAGTCATCCTTCTTCAGTCTTGTCTGATTCCAACTTTACTGTCCTGATGCCTTTCTGTGCCTGGCTGATACTGTGCCTCCTGCAACCCTGGCTTGGCTCCCTAAAACTGCCTATGCAAAAACCTGGAAACTCGAATGCCGTTTTAGTCTGCTGAGCTGACTTACTGCAAAAGCAAACAAACAGGTATCCCTTTTTGCCCAGCAGCATTTCACGTTGTGTTAACTCAGCTATCTTCTAAAACCTAAACCCAGGGTATAGTGAACACGTAGGCTGTCCGTATCGTCATTCAGTCTTTTTCCAAGTTCTCATTCCTCGTTCTTTTGTTTGGAAGATGTCTCCAGTTTCATTTCTGTATGTTAGGCAAACTCTCTTTACTTTTGCTCTATGGGCTTTTTTTGACTCTCAGTTCCATTACATCTCCCTGAAAATATCATTGAGTTTATCTTAAGTCTCCATCTGAGTTGTGGAAATACCAGTGCAGACAAGCAGAAGTCTTGTGCTTGTCTGCACTGAAGTCTGGAGGTGATCAAACAAAATTGAGTGATGCCTGTTGTGAACTGAGCTGTTAAAACCATGGTTAACAGATTGTGTCATCTTTCCTATGGAATCTTGGTAGCACAGGCCTTTCATCATGCAGGAATTAGCTGCTCCCTTCTGGAAGTACCAGCAGAATATACAGAGAAATCGATTGCTTTTGGCAGTTCACGCATTTTTAGAGACAGAAAACCAAGAATAGAAATGTAGCAGTATGACTTAATGCTTGGAGGTCTTTGTCATGTAAGGATTTTATCCCCAGCTCTGCAAGAAGTGATTTGTGTAACCTTTCAGTGTGAGGTCTTGCATTCGTAATTGTGAAGTGTGCAGAATATTGCACAGTGGAAAGTGAGACTTATTTTTCTGGCTGGCTGGGCAGGACATCTCTAAGCTAAAAGCATTTGGTGAGAGGAAGCAGCAACAGCTGTTCTGTGTGTTGTTTAGAGTCAGCTCTACAAGTTGGTGCAACTGCAGATAAACTGAGGAGACAAGTGAAATCAAACGCAAAGTTAAAGGGACTGTGACGGGGTTGCCGGTAGGTAATTTTTTCCCCCACATTTTATATGGAACACATCTGGAAATATCCTTAAAGAATTGGGGGTATGAAGCCTTAGTCCATGGTAATGGACATCTGCTAAAAGCTTTCATTTCGTGGTGGTCTTGGCTTCACACTTCTCAGCTACCCATCAGCTCTGGGAGCATACTTCGGTTGTTTTTTTTTCCATTTTACTTATTAACTTCTTATTGAAGTTAATTGAGGAAAAGACAAATTGTCCTCAACTAGATGCCAAAGACTCCAAAACCACTCCTTCACTGCAAAACAAAGATATGCCTGTGGCTCTGTCCTACTGGGGAGCTCAGCCCAGCACACCAACACATCCCCTGAGCTCTGGGCAGAGCAGGAGGGTTATGGCCTGTGAGTGCTGCCAGTGCTCGCCAGCATAATTTGTATGTTGAAAGCGTGATGCACTTCTTGTGTAAAAGAACTTCAGTGAAATTATCTTAAAGGTAAGCTAGCTAAGCTATGTTGGTTGGCCTTAAATTATAATGATAATATTCAAAGTTAGGGCTGGAAGAGGTCATTCAGCATATATTTCAGCTTAAGTGGCTGCAGGGTAAACAAATTATTGCTTCCAAGTTCCAAACCTGGAGCAGAAATAAAGCTTACACTTTTAGAAATAGATGATCCACAGCAAACTTAAAAGCCCTCCACAAGATCAATCGCCACGAACAATGAAGAACACATTGCAGCATTTGGTGAATGGGTTATATTGTTAGTTCCTCACAACTTGTTTTTTTTCCCTGAAGATTTAGAATTTATACTTGAAATTCCTAAATATTATTCTCACTTTGCAGATAGGACAGCTGAGCAGGAGGGATTTAAGCGGCATGCTCGAGGCCATGCTCGGGGTTGGATGAAGCAGTAAAATGCTGGAATGTATCTGCCTGCCTGCAAGAGCCTCCTTCTCTCTCACCTTGTTGATCAGAGCTTTTGGTGCTCCATGGGTGTGCAACGCGCTGCTTTCTAACAGCACTGCCCTTTGCTGCTGATGTAGGCCTTTTCTGGCTGTCAGGCACTGCTGTTGGGTGGCATTACTGAGGGGACAAGTCTTGTCTCTAAACTGAATATGGAGAGCTTGAGTGTTGCTGGTGCTGCGTCACAGCTTACCATCATGTGCAGCTTCTCTGCATGAGCCGAAGTTTGGAGCTTTTGAGCTTCCTTTGAGCCTTAACGGAATGATGAAGTGTACTGCTTTATTGATCTTAAACGAGAGAAAAGATACAAGCATAGAGGGAGAAAGCAGAGTCATTTCAAATGGAAAAGGCAGTTGTGGTGTATAGACGTTACCCATTCAGTAGCTGAAGATACCGTTCCAGTAGAAAGAGCCACTGCTTGAATATCTTTTCCACCAAGTTGGAACTAAGTCACTTGGTCAACAAGGAAAGGGTTTTGAAAATGGGAGTAAATCAAATACCTGTTACCTTTTATTTTGCTTATCTTCTAGGCAGTGGAGTTAGTAATGATGTAACTGCTACTACTAATTTTTTTGTGTGTGTTTTTGTTTTAGGCTTTGGCTTCAGCTCTCTAACATGTAGGTACATAGTGTGTAGTAAGGTCAGTTCAACCTTGTATTGCTTCAGGCAGCAACCAAACCTATCTACTTTCAAGGTCAGGTTTAGCTGTTGGTTTATGTAGTTTGGCTGAAATGGTGTTTTAGTTCAGCGCCGGAGAGGCAAATTATCTAAAGACTTAGCAAAAAATAGATAGTTTTTAACATTAGTAGAAACTAGAGAAGACGTTGATGAAGTGTTGTAAAATTATATGACTTCTCTGAAAGCTGAGCTCCTTGTGAGATACGTGTTGAAGACAAATTACCATAACACCCATCATTTACAGGAAGAGGTGCTTTTTCAAATAAACAGTTTTATTTAATGTTCATTATAAAAATGAACATTCTATAAATGGTTATTGTGGTTTGTGCATTGGTTATTATACGTTGTTTAAAAAAAAAACAACAAAACAACTAAAAGTGAAAACATTTACTTGTTTTCCCAACGTATGTTTAACCCTTACTCTCTTACTGCCTGCTTCATGTTCTGTTATTGGCCATTTTTAACTATCCCAGCATAAATTGATGTCACCTTTGAATACAGGTATGCATGCTTAAAGAGCTACAACCATGCCAAGAGCATTAAAACTGGGGTTAAGGGAAAACATCACATTAAAAAAAAAACCAACCCACCCTCCTACAATAGAAGCAGTTGGCTGCATTTTATAAGGACTTAATCAATTGAGTCATGGTTATTTGCACTACAATAAATCCTTACTCTTCTCTTCCTCTCCTTCTCTATGCAATGTGTAAGGAAAAAAGTGACAAAATGGGAATCTGTCTCAAGCTTTCAAGAGTGTACCGAAGGAGACAGAAAGGGGAGGGGGGAGTTTTCATTTTTTCATTTTATAAAAGCATCATCTTTGAAAAACAGGTATTTCTTTTATTAAAACCAGTCCATAATGATCAATGATTTCTCTACAGTTGTCAAACTTGCTTTAATTGCAGGACTAAATTGAGAACTCTTTTCCAAGCGCATAGGGCTTTTCATTAGTCCCTCTGGTAACTTATATTTCATTTCCAAACCGAGACAGAGCAACATGGGTGATAATTAAAGACTGAATTTTGGAAACAAGGAGTGGTGTTTCTTCGAGCTTAGCAGTTTTACCATTGTGTGAAGTTGCAAGGCAGTTTTCCCCAGGCTTGTAAGGGTTTCCTAGCTTCAACTGAGGAAGAAAGACATAACATCGAGAACATAGCAGGCACAGCTGTGTTGGGTACAGGTGAAGGATACAGCTGGCTTGGGCCATGTAAGGGGTAGTGGTATTCCATGCAGTGTAAGATGCCACTGCTGGTCAGTCTCATGAATTAATCAGGGTTGTGACTTCTCCATTTGGGCTTCTAGTTGTGCGTTGTTCATTTTCCAGCTTGCCAGCACTGACAGTTCTTACATTTAGCACTCTTTGGCTTAATCCTTGTTAACTGCCTTTAAATAAGCACAAGACGGTGGAAGGGCAACTTCATTGTCTTCTAGATGTCTGAGTCTGGACCTAACAGCTGGGTCTTTTCCAGCATTGTTTTGCAGTTTCCTGTTCAGCACAGAGGCTTGGGGAATATACCACAGGACCCCACAGTTGCCTTTGTGTCAGGTTGTCCTCCGCTTATACTGTGTCAAGGCTTGTGTGTCCAACTTCCTTGGTGCTTCAGTCTCTTCTGACTTAAGAGCTCACCTCTTTTTCTTAATACCATACTTTCTTTTTGACTTAATTGTATCTGAGCAAGCATGCTTTCCCTTGTGTGAAAGCACTTCTAGTTAATACATCTGAGCATGATCGCTAAATTAAAAAAAAAATCAATAATAAATAAAAAAACAACCAACTCTACGTAACAGATGTCCAGAATGCCTTATATGTCTGTAGAGAATGCTGCACATGAAATACATACCAGTTTTCTTGAACTTCTTTTGAAATTTCTTTTGAAAAGTGAGATTGATGCACTATATCCTTCTAGAATTGGATAAAAACAAACTGACCATCCATGATGGATGGATTTCCTTTGAAGAACAGTTAGCATATGAAGGAGTGTGTGTATAAGTACGTGTGCTTGTGTGTGCACTAAAAATATTTATTGTGTTTAAAATAAAAGGAATGTATTACTAACCAAGACTGTTATTCCAGTGAAAAAAATGTATAGCTCATGCTGTACACGACATGGTGATGAAGTGCTGTAAGTAAAACTGTTGATAGCATAAAGTAGTTAAGTACTGGCAGAAATAGCTGCATGCATCTGTGAGTCTAATTAGAACTGTAATAACCAGAGGCAAAGAAGTCTGTTCACGTTGTACAGTTACAATTTTGTTAAATAAATATTGATGTAGTAGGATGCAAATAGTACTTTACATGTTGTACTGTTTTGCTTACACTGCTGCAGTTTTATTTAGATAGTTTGATGCTAGTTGTGTTAGCTCTTTCTGCCTTGATTTAGCACATCTGCCACATTGCCCCATTATTTAATGGCAGTCGCTGCTGTCACTAGTCAACTCCTTGGTCAGTCTTCTGCCTACAGAGATATTACTAGTGGGTCTAGCAGTGCCATGTGTGCAGTCTAATTTATTGCTTAATCTTTGGTTTCATCGTGTTTAATATTTCCTGTTGCATCTAGATACTTGTCCAGCTTCTGATTTATCTTCTGTGAAGTTCAGCCATGTAGATCTGTGAGCCTATTAGTCCGATTTTAGAGGCGTAGTTCAATTAAGGGAATATCATCAGGGTTGTTGTCATGCCTAAATCAGAACTTGTATGTTTTGGTGAGGGTCTTCCACCTTTATTCAAAACTAAAAAAGGCTGTTTCTCATGAAATCAGACTTTCATCTTTCAAGTTTATTCTATTGTTCTGTGAAGAAAGAGTAGATTCCTTCAATCTACATCATGACATGCTTTTTGGTTGCTCACATTCATATATTTATCTTGTTTATTAAAATATTCTCAGTTCTGTTTGCATTTTTATATTAGTTACAGTAAATACATATGGGAGGTAATAGAAAATACTTTGTTTTGATTACACAATACAAAGCCCTGAAGCAGCACCTGAAGCAAAACCCTAAGCAGAAATGGAACCACAGAATGCAAGAATATGGTTTTGTTGTCCTGGGGACGCTGGTTCTGAACTTCAGGTGGACTAATAGTGACCATGCTTCAAACTGAGCGCAGAACTTCTGTTTACAGTGGTTTTCACTGTATGACTGCTCTGGAATCACAACTAACACTTTTTTTCTCTTTTTTTACAGACTGGACTTTGACATTCTTTTCATGACAGAGGTTTCCGAGTAGTCTTGCTATAACTTTGAGAAGAAGTTCTATGTAGCTCTTACTTTCGAGAGTGCTGCAAAAATGATTACTTCAGATTTGCCAGTACTACAGTGAGTATGCACTTCTTTATGTACTTGAATTTCTCAGCTTTCAAAATGCAGAAGTGAGCAGGGAGCAGATCGGTCTTCCAGACCTCGTGTGTTGCCATAGGCTGAAAAGCTATAAAACTTAAGGGTTTCCTCTAAAGGGTGGTTCCTTATATGGAGATTTTACTTCGATGTGGAAAGCTAAAACAAGTATTTGCTACTTTTATGTTTCTTAATGTTGTTAGATTTCAAAAATAGGAATGGGCATTTGTCATAGCTGAGCAGTATTGTGTATTCCAGGAGGGTACTCTTTCTTCCAGTGAGCTGTATTTATTGTGCAAAAAGCCTCTGGCTTTTTTAGTTGAAGAGGGCAAGCGGTATTC
This sequence comes from Pavo muticus, assembly GCA_016647715.1. Taxonomy (NCBI): domain Eukaryota; kingdom Metazoa; phylum Chordata; class Aves; order Galliformes; family Phasianidae; genus Pavo; species Pavo muticus. The sequence goes on along the minus strand of JACDJE010000045.1, from coordinate 891,564 downwards.
GCCTGTTCTGGTACACGCCAGTCCCGCAGTGCTGTTTCCTCACAGTCCTTTTCCCGCCCTTTTTAAAACCCACCCCCCAGCAGTGCTGCTGGCCGCGCTGATTGGCTGAGCGGCGCTTCACAGAGCTGGCTGCAACCGGCTGAAGTGCCCGCGCCTCCTCCGTTCTGCAGCAGTCAGCCCTCAGTGATAACTTGTTGGGAATGGAGAGGTGAACGTGGCAGTTAGCACTGCGTGTAAAACAGCCTTCCTTCTGTGATGTTCCTGACCTCAGATTTAAGGCCCTTTAAGAATCTGAATGTTTCAGCAACAGTGAAATTATTTGGCCTTAATAATAGTATGCCAGCATTGCTGTTATCTCCTATATTTTTAAAGCCGTTTTCAGGGAAAAACTAATTCCTGTGGTGAGCCGGCGGTGGGGTGGCTGTGATGGCTACCACCGAGGGGCAGCGTTCCAGGAGATGTTCTCAGTTAATATTTTCCTGCGTGTGCCGTGTTCAAGTAACTGTGTGTTTGTGAAATGTGCCGAGGACAGAAAGCTTTTACATTTTGTCACTGTAATGATGGGAAAGGGATATTCCCATTCCGAGTTCACAAGTCTAGATGGCCTTAAGAAGTGAATGAAACAGCACAGAATTTAAGGTTATATAATGCATATTAATAGATTCCATTACTCAGCACATCAGCTGAGAAATGTGATGGACATTTGATATTGCAGTTCTGTTCAATTCAGAGATGACTGAGGTGACAATAAACCACCAATACTGTGCAACATAAAACAACCAAACCAACCTTTAAGGCCATTCCTTTTAGACAAAGAGTCTTAAAGTCCATTTGTTACGTTAATATACTTTACTTAGAACAGTATCAGTTATTCCCTCTCAAAATTCTTCCCTTTGAGGGGACACAAAAAGGAGGAATCTGATTTTTCTGGATTCATTGAAATGGCTTCAGACTGTCATGAAGGCAGAATGCTACGTATCCATCAGACGTAGCACAGTGCTCTGTCTGGTTTATGTGACCTAGGTGACTGCTGGAAGCCGTGCCTCGGTGGGATGAGTCATGTTTGCTGTGAGGCATGCTCTCAGATTTTGAAGATCAACCATGGGAGTTGATTCATCCATGATTCATGAGCCTGAGCATTTAGCCATTTTTCTTTGTGAATGCTTTTCTTCACAAGGCTGAGGCTGGTGGTAGCAATTACTGGATTTATGTCTGCCAGAACCTTGAGCCACCTCAACAACACTGACAAAGTCTACAGAAGCGTTTTTGTTTGCTAAAACTGGTATATGAACATAGGTTTTTGGTGTGGTTGTTTCATTAGCTTTGTTTTCAGGGCATGGTATGAATTACACAGCTAAGGCTTTGTGTAGTAGTAGAAGGAAGGTAAATTTAATTCAGTTGATTTATTTTGCAGAGATTTGAAATTTACTGTGTCAATGGAAATATTTTCTTTAGAAGCATGACATAGCAAAGGGCTGACCATTAATTCTTCATTACCACATGGTTAGTTTCATTGGCCAGGATTTACAACTTCAGAATAATATCCAGAGTTTTTAGGAGCATTCTGGAGTTACTGCCAAGTTTTCTAGAATGCCAGTGCCACCACAAAAACCAGAAAGAAAGGCAGAGTATATTTAGATTCCTTAAAGAGGTTATGACTTCTCTTCCTTACTTTGTTCAGCCTGGTTTTGTAGGTCTCCTCATGCTCTGCCAAGTTCTCTCATGCCTCTGCAATGGTAAAGGTGTCTTGGAGAGGAAGAACTTAGCCTTCAGCACTGCTGCCTTTCCTCTCATGCAGGTCTGCTTAGGCCCACTTTACTTTCCATCCCAACAGCTTCAGGAAAGGTAAATGGAAAATTATGGCAAAGCCTAAGTTTTTCTGTTGGGTGACGAGTCACACATACATGAAATATAAGGATAGGATAATTCTGGTCTGTTAAGTTGCGGGCGACTGCCACAGGAAAAATAGCTTCCTAGCAGCTCTGCAAGATGTGTAGGGAACAAGAGAGATGGATGCTGGCCAGATGCTCCTCTCAGTAAGTGTTAAAAACCTGACAGAACTGCAAGCAGTTCTTAGATGCTTTGCTCCTCCCCTGAGTTCATAACGAAGAAGAAAGGGGTATGGGTGTGTGTATTCAGAGCAGCTGTAAGGCTTCGACAGAAGCAAGAAGCACTTCCTCCCACACACTGAAGGAGCTCTAGGCCTCAATGCAAGGGCCTTTTTGTCCAGGAGCTGCATGGTTCCAACAGAACTCCCTGCTTCTAGAAATACTGCAGGTGTTTGTTTTCATGTTAAGTCAGCCAAGGACTGTAGGTTATACTTATCCTGTCACCCCTCTCCATAAACATGATCTGCTTATTAATTTGTTCCCCTGTTACAAGCTTGTGCTCTTTGTGGGAAGAAATGTTCTCTCTTCTCCACTTTCTGTTAGGGGGAGATTGATCTTTTTAAAACCATGAAGGTTTGTATTTGAGATGCTTGTCTAGATCACCTTACCATCAGTGGAGGGAAGAAAGCTTATACATTGTCTAACCTATTTAGTGACTTTAGCATGGGGTATATTGCAGATTTTCAGTGTGTGCATTGTGCATGTCTAAAATAAGATGAAATGAATCTTACTTCTGATTTCTTGAGCCTCTCCAAAAAAGCTTCCAGCAAATGAGAGGTGTTTCAACAGGAGAATCAGAGAAGCATGCTTATCAGGTTTGAGACAGCACTTTGATGGAAAGTGAAAAGGTTGGTAATTATTCAAATGTTCATTTCATATGTAGAGCTCTGAAGCGATTGCTAAGCACAGAGATCTCATTAGATGGAGTTGAACCCAGACACCGGGTGTCGCAAAATGAAGATGTCCGTGGACTGGATGCATGCAAAATAGTAGCACGGTTTGATTTATTTCCTTCCATAACTCAGCATTTTGGGGAAGTGTTGGAGCCATTTGTCATGGCAGACCACTGAATCTGGTTTTAATAGAGAAAAATATTTGTCTTGATGACATTAGGTGTGTGGTTTTGTAAGCTAACAAAGTTACAGCATTTCCACAGAAATGTGGTGGTGCTTGGACCACCCCATGCCTGATGCTTTTTTGTTAGGGTTCTGTGTGGATGAGAGAGCAGCTGGTTTTTTCTACGCAGAGCAAGAGTGAATGGCTTTAATTTATCTGCAGCAACCAAATGCAGCAGATATTTTTATGCATGTTCCTCACTTCTGTATTCAGAAGCTATTTAAAAAAAAAAAGCTGCCACTGTGAGGCAAATGCATGTTTTGCACTGAGTTGTAGTGTGTGCAGGGCCTGGATGCATCCATCCACAGAGGCATTGTTTTCATCTGCATTTACTGGATTGGTTTTCATCATTGTGAAACTGTTTAACCAAGTCATTTTGAACTGTTGGGGTTTTTTTTCTTCATTTGGTTTCATTTATTTTTCAAATTCATATCTGGATGTTGAGTTTTTCACATAACCTGTTTAAGAAGCAGAAAAGTTAGTTCTCTGATTTCATCACACCTGAACTTTCGTTGAAGTTGTGGAAATACTACCATAGAAACACGCAGTCTGAGAACTCGAGCATGCTTGAATACAGTTTGTGTTGAATGTGGGCGCATGCATTTCTGGGATACGTAGACTATTGTGGGGCAGTCCATCGGTGTTACTGTCAGGAAAGCAGATTGCTGTGTCTTCTTCTGTGCTCCAACTTTTGTAAAGGGTTACGTACGCCGCATGGTGTTCTTGTGCTTGTAAACTGCAAAAGGTCAGAAAATAATTCCTTAAAGTACTTGAATTTCACCATAGTTCCACCGAATCATGTGTGTTAGAGGAGGAAGATGGTAATTTAGGGGAATACACTAATTTCAGTCAAGACAAGCGTCAGAAGATTCTTGATTCTGATGATATTTGCATCTTTCTGCATTACTCAATAGTGATGCAGCAAATTTCTGAGGTTTTCCTGATCAAACAAGAAACAAAACAAATGAACAAAAATCACAGACAGCATGGAAGATCTGTATAGGTCTTAGCTTGCTGATGCTCCTCAGTTTCCACAAATCAGCTCACGAATGCCTTTTATATTGGAGGGTTTATAATGTAATGGAATAGATGTGATTTTTTTCCCCTTCCCCCCATACAAGTTTTACTGCAGTTTAACTGCCTTCACTTCAAGAAAATTATGCTGCCTTTAAGGAAGTCTATGATTAGAACTAGACTTGACCCAACTTTGAAATCTAGGACATTACTACAGGTATTCTTTCATTTGTGGAGGTGTCATGCACTGCTGGTCTTGCAAACAAAGAACAATGCACATCATTAACAGATGGTTCTGGCTGTGGGTTTGTCTTGAGCAAAATGTAATGTCTTGGAACATGACTTAAAAGCTGAGTTTCTTCAAGCAGCCAAGTCTGTTTTGAAGGCAGGTACCTGTGGGCCTGGCTTTTAGGGGGAAAGAAGAGGAATTGGAGGTAATGAATGTTTTTCCCTATTGAGTATGGCCTTAGTCTAAACCAGGAATTGCTACAATTATTAATGGGCTTCTCTGCTAATAATCTGAGCTTTGTGAGGTTTCTTTTGTATGTTTGTTTTTTGTTATCATTGCACAAGTGAAAGCATTTTCCTAGCTACAAGGATCCTAAATCGTTTAAGATTGAAGTGAGTCTTCTGGTTTGTGCCTCATGGTCACTGTTAATCCTTTTTTTCATTAACAGCTGCACAATGGCGTTGTCTTCAAGTGTGACTAAAAACATGGTGTAACCCTAGTGGGAACTTGTGCAACTATCCTAATGATGTGGTAGCCAGATCAGATGCCCGATTGGTTTCTCTCCGACCTTAAAAGCAGCTCAAAAATACCTATACAAGAAAGCTGATACTAGTGAATATACTATGTAGGATGGATATGTTGACGATGTGCTGCTTAATATAGCGAGTTTTTGAAGTGCAACTTGATTTCAAAAGAAGCTGTTAATTTAAATAAGTTTCAGTCTATAAAATGACATTCCAGCCCATAAAAAGGTAAGGACTTCTGCCAGGGGTGGCATTGCTTGGTTCCTTAGTTTGCAGAATAAATGTGGCAAGCCTTTGAATGTTTTTTTTTTTCCTGATTTAGGACTAAAAATTTAATCAGTCAGTTATAGATTACTTGTTGATTTCAAATCATTTTCATTTATCTAGTATTTTTCCCCCCTAGGGATTCTACAAATGAAACTACTGCACATTCAGATGCTGGCAGTGAGCTTGAAGAAACAGAAGTCAAAGGAAAAAGAAAAAGGGGCCGTCCTGGCAGGCCTCCAGTATGTGTAATTTAGTTTTATTTTGTTATGCATCTATCTAAAATTGACTGCAAACTGTTTTTCATCTAATCGTCTTGTGGTCACATAAATAGGCTTTTAATGAGCCCTATGTCAAACTATGAAGACTCGTAGTATGGAATATTTATCAGATTGAAATACAAGTGTTTGAAGTAATTAAAAAGGGACATAAAAATGAGTTCATACAGCTTTTAAAATCGACTAGCTCTGTACTGTTTTGTTGTTGTCATGTTACAACATTCTTCCAGACCTGAGCAGAATCTCACTGAACACAACCGCTTTGTCTAGAAAGTTTTTATGGTTTTTTTTCAAGTGGCAAATGACCGCTGAGCCATCCTCTTAGTAACTGATGGTCTCTGGATGGGAACGGAGTAGCTTCAGCACAGTACTAACAATGTCTTAGAAGATCAATTAACGCATCTTAAAAAATGATACAGTTGGCATACCTGATGTTCTACATATCAATAGGGAGCTTCGACTTCTTATCTAACATACAACCACAGTTAACCCTTGATTTTGCTGTCTGCTGTGTCAGATTTGCTAACAGTCTGCTTCTCTTAGCTGTGTTTGCCCATTTCCGGCCCATAAATGGGAGCATGCAGAAACAATTCTCTATTACGCAGCGTTAAGGCAGGTTTGTCTCGTATTTTCATTTATTTTACAAATTACTACCCAATTTATTAGAAATGACTGAAGTTCTATTGTGTCTTGTGCTCTTTTTTAAGTTCAAGACCATGTGATGCAGTTCTCTTGTTTGATATCGCTTAAAATACACAATGTGGAATGAGATTTTTGGTGGGAAGTTCTGTTTGCTATTAATTGTTTTGATTCTCCTCTTAGTGTTTGTCTCCAGGTTCGCCCCTATATTAATGCCTAAATATACAGCGCTAAGAGATTGAGGTTTTGTGCATTTGTTTTCCTTTTTACCCTAAGAGCATCCACCCTCCATCTAATTCCTTAAGCATAGCTGGTGAGGCTGTAGGAATGAACAGAAGCGTGTGTTTCTCTCTAGCATGCAGACAAAGCATATTGGCTTTCAGTTTGCATCCCAGTTTGTGGAGTTCATGAGCCAAGATTTTAGGTCCCGGGCTTTTCTTGGCAAGTCTTGCTCCTTCCTAAAAGTTTTTGGGTTGTCTTTTCTGTGAGGCCATATATTTTTCATCAGATAGATAAACTTACCTTATCTTAACAAGAAAGATGTAAAGAGAAGAAATAATCTGTTTACGCAGCCTGTAGGAAAAGGGCAAAATGAGACATTCTTAATATTTCATTAGTAAATGTATCAGTTTTTAGATGTCCAATTGAAAAAAAAAATGCATGGTGCAACCTGATTGCTAACCCAGAAGGCTGTCAGTCTGTGAACTGAAGGTAAAACAACACTGCTATTATTATATACCCCTTTCATACAGACAGGAAAAGAAAGGTGAATGTTATAAAATGTATTCCTCATCCCTCTGTTTGAGCATATTAGTAACTCCTGTGAGAACATTTACTGAAGCACTCTGTTGGTCCTGCTGTCAAGTTTTTACAGGAGCATTTGCTTATGTATAGAACAAGTCCAGGTTCCTTAAGTGTACATGGTTGTAAAGTGTTGAAAATACTGGGGAAGCAGTCGTTGCTCACACAGAATGATGGGCTATGAGCTCTCTTGATGCTGAGAACCAAGATGCTGTGAAAGGGTCACCTTTATGTTTGCTAGAAATAAAAAGCAAAACCAAGGAAGGCAATAGAAAATAAGCAGTTTTTATCATTCTAGTTTTCCAAAATGTGGAGTTCTTTGCATAATTCTGATTACTTTACTCCTTTCTACCTCTAACCCAAAGTTACAAGGAGGATATACTGGGACTGGAAGGGGTTCGGGGAACAGAGCAGTGATGGTCAATCATGGAGTCACTGGACTGGAAGGTTCTTTTTGGTGAGGTTCTGTTCCAACCTGCTGAAAGTGCAGTCAGCTTTGGGATCAGAGCACGTTGCTCAGGGCTTTTCCAGGCTGGTTCTGAAAACCTTGAGGGTTGGTTACTATACAGCCTCTCTAAGCAATTTGTTTCATCGCTTGACTTCTCTGCTGCTGAAAAGCTTTTTCCTTTTACTTGATCAGAACCTTTCTTGTTTCAGTTCTTGACTGTTGTCACTTGTCTTCCCACCATTTGCTGTTGCAATAAAAGCTCCACTGGGGAAATGTTCCCTGCCCCTGACTGTACCGGGCCAGAACCAGTCACAGTATTCCAGATGCAGGCTAACAAGTGCTGAGTGGAAGAGGACAATCCACTCCCTTGATGTACTGACTGTGTTACATTAATGTAGCCTAGGCTGCTGATGAGCTGTACTGCCAGGACACGCTGCTGTCTACCATGAATCTGATGTTACTGTCTGCAGAGCTGTTCCCCAGCTAGTCAGTCGGCAGCCTGTAGGTGCAGGGATCTGTTACTCTGCCATGGGACAGGTCTTTGTCCAATTTGAAATTTGGGTGTCCTGTTAGCCTAGTCCTCCAGACTGCCCACAGCAGTCTTGGCCTTGACACCAGTGAGTGGTCTCCGTGCCAATTTCATGTCATCTGCACACTTGACAGGAGCCCATTTTCTCCCCGCTTTGGCTATCTGATAAAGATGTGGAATAGGACACAGTATGTTCCATTGTGTGTTCCAGTGTCATCTTCCTTCGTGCCCTTATTGCCAGTCTCCGGGTAGAGACTGACAGCCACTGTCCTCTCCACCCATCTACTTCTGTTGTCCGCCCATCTAGATCACAACTTCCCAGCTTGCATAGAAGAATACTGTGAGAAATTGTTGAAAGCATGGCTAAAATGATAAATAACATTTACTGCTTTCCCCTCACCACAAATGTTCTGAGTTTTTGTGATGGCTTGAGACAGAATGTTTGTGTTTGGATCCGCAATAGCACCTTGCCTGCACAGTTTGCACTGCAGCAGTGGAAAGGAATAAATAAGGATCTTCTACAAAAAATGACTGAAAAGGAAAAAGCCACTCAGTCTCTGATATCCTTAACGAGAAATGCAAACTCCTGTGAAGGACTGGTTCTAGGCGTTTAATTTTATAACATTATTTGATATTGAAAATCATGGGCTCAGTAATTGAGACGTTGGTTTTGCAAACATTGGATGTTCACTTTCCTCCTCCTCCACATTGCATTGCGATCCTGTCTGGATTGCACAGCTGAACTGTCTGACACAGGAGGTGTGGCTCCCCAGCTCCTCCATCTGCTCCCATCACTTGTATTTCCTCCACAGCTACTACCTATCTTTAGTCTTAGAGGTATAACAGATTACAATATTTAGAGCTGTTCTGCTCAACTGATATTTAGATGTTTTGTTTTTCATTTCTCTTACAGACTTAAAGAAAGGCTTTGTGCCCAAAGATACTTACTGTTTCAATATTTTTTTCCTCTGACTAAAATATTATGGTCTAATGAGATTTCATCTCTCCCCAGAAATGCTGACTTGCTTATGTCCTTTAGGTCATTGCAACTGTGGTGGCACGTCTGCCATAAACATATTGACCTCTTTTGGAAAGAGAGTTTATTCTTCTGTGCTGTTCTGTTGCAGGGCTGCATGCAAAGTACTCTATCAAAAAAACACATATATGTATTTACTTTAATAAGGTTTCAGCTGTGGCGTTGTAGAATTGATTTCACATTTTATCAGAAAGACAGACTGGTGTTTTATTTCCAGCCTTCTTTTTCCAGAAAGACGTTTTCTTGTTGCAGTTGGGACACTTCTGTAAGTGATAGAACTCATTTAAATAATTTACCATTCGTAACAGAGGTCTTCTTGATTCCTAGAGAACCTTAATATTTGGGGGTAGCGTTCTTTCTTGAAAGTGCTACTTTCCATGTTGCCCCCCCAGTTCTCTAGAGACAGTTCTAAAGAGAACTTTACTGGGTAGAGTACACAATTGACTGATGAAGAGATTAATCATATTGATCCTGATGAGTAACTCTCAGAATGTAACCTGATTGCACTGAACTCGTGCAGTGAATCTGGCAGGAGTTGCACCATGTTCTGTACTAGCACTGGTGTGACCGAGGCAGGCCTCCCCTGGTCCATGTCCACTTCTGAACACCCAGGCTGTAGAGCAGATGCCCGAGGATCAATTGGCTGGGTCGGGTGAATTTGTCCAGTCAGTGGCTGTATATTGGTGTATGTGTTTACATAAAGCTGTACGTGAGCATACCCAACTAGGTGTACGTTTAGTAAATCGTGTGCCGTGTGTGTAAGGAGTGATGTGTGGCAGTTCTCTGGTTGGAGCTGCTGAGTAACGTTAGCTAAAGAATGCCTTTTCTGTACGCTGCATTATTGAAATTGGATGCTCTCTTCTAGGTAGGGGATTTGAAACCCCAGTGCAGCCTTCACATTAGTGAGCTCAGGCTCAGATCATTTATTCATTTATCCGTTGTTTTTGCCTCCTCTCTTGGATCGGAGATGTCTTAGAGAGTTGTTTAATTTCAGTTTCCATGCTTTGTATTAACCTACCTGGCCTTACCTCCCCAGGATCTCAGAATTGCTTGGCTTAAACCTCAGCTCCTGGAGGTCTAAGGGAATGAGAGAGGTTTGTGGTAATATTTCAGCTGTTGTATTTTGAAATGGGAGCAGCTAGAGATGGGCTTGTTTGGAGGATAAGAAGTAAAATCAGGCTGTTCCAGGGGTGGCACTTCTGAGATCTCTGCTGGTGTGTTTCTCATCTCATAGTCCTGGAAGCTGCTGCATGCCCTTCTTCAGCTTCTTTCCTCATATTCCTTTTTAAGGCAAGATGAAGCAAAGCACTTGGGATGCTGTTGTCCCCAGCACAGACTGTACAGTTTTGCTTTCAGGTACTTTTTTATCTATTTCTTTTGGTGTGGAGGAGACAGACCACGGTACCTTATATTTGCTTTCATATGTGAGATTTTAAATTTGTGGCAGACTCTTAGCTTTATTTATCTCATATCTGGATGACAAATACTCCAGGGATTGAGTTTTCCTCCTAGTTCCAAATCGCATGCATCCGATTAACAGGAGGAAGAAATCCTCTTGGAAGAATTTAATAGTAGTTCTGTGGTTTAGTGTGACATACATCACTGTCCTGTTTCAGCTTGCTGACCTGATATTTTATGTCTGTCCCTTAAAACCGGAGTTGAATAAGTCCTTGTGCATGACATGCAGCTGTACATGAAGTGGGTGTTAGTAGTCCTGTGTCTTCTCTTTATTTGCAGGATGAGGTTTTTCAAATAAGAGCACCTTGTTTGTTTCTGTGATGAAGTTCAAAGGACTGAGTCCAGTAGCTTCTATCTGGATAGCCAGATAGGTAGCTTCTTTTTATGAGAATTCGTTCAGAAAGAGCTCAAACCAGGTACTCTTTTGCTTAACAGTGTTATAAAGCAGAAGTTTCTCAAGATGATGCCTTTGAGAGGCAAGTTCTTCTGCCTTGCTCAAGTGGAGGGCTAAAAAACTTCTGTCTTAAGAAATGGGATGTTACATTAAATTACTTAGGGTGTGAGTGCACGTACAGGCTGTCACTGGGGGGCAGGTGGAATTAATGACCTGCAGTTCTTCTATTTCTTCTAGAAATATTTCCCATCAGCTTGGGCAGTGTTAATGGAAAATGTCGAGCCGTTTTATTTTCTTGTTTTATTTAGTGTCAGTGAACTCTATTGCTTGTTAACTCTATTACTTGTTCATTCAAGTGTGAGTCACCTTTTTTCCCTTCAGAATCATTTTAAAGACATGAAAGGAGAGGCATTAGCTAATTTATTACAGAATTCTTAATTTCTGCAATGTTAGTCTAATTACAGTTATGGATTTTGTTTCCTGTTTGCTCCAGTTTGAGCCGTAAAGCAACAGCTGAACCTGGGGGTCAGCAGTAAGACCATTTCAGAGTTTTTCTGGCATGTTCTGAAGCTCCTACATTTCCTAATGCTTATGTGGATTAATTCTCAGCCCTATTTGCTGTCAGTTTAGCCTAATGCACAAATCCAAAAAGTAATTAATAACTTCTGTTTTCGCATGACTGTAATTTGGAGGCTTTCACGTATTTGAGACTGATGTCTGTGACAGCAGTTACCAGAACAGTTTTCTGACTTCGAACATGAGCAGAGTCACTTTCACTGAATCCTGTGAGAATGAAACTAATGTCCGTATTTCTAGTGATTACTTCTGTGGAATAATGACGTTACAGTGCAAAGTATTTTTTGTGTAGGTTGAGCTTAGAACTTGGTTTTGGAATAGTATAGAAAAGAAAAGGCTAGGGAAATCTATCTAGGAGGTCTTTGGTCTTCATGGGGTGACCGCAGTTCCCATCTCAGACAGCACAGTCCATTTTGGCACTACCACCACTCTGGCCTCATGCACCTGGATCTCAGAGTGACAGCACAGGTGTAGCTGTTACAGGCTCATGCCCCCATGCAGCGCCTTTGTGAGACGAAGAAGCCTCAAGCTTCCTACCTTGCATTACTTCTTCGTCTCTCCCTCTGGATGCCCTAACTCACTTCATCAGCGTCCTGCTTTGTCTTTGCAGCAGATATCTGCGTTAAGAAGGATTATTAATGTATTTAGATACAATGCAGCTAACCAGCTTGCCTTTTCCATGACTTTTCGTGGATCCTTCTCATTAACTGAAGAAAAATCAGTCTTTTTGAGCCTGGAAAACTAAGCCACTTCAGGATTCTGACAGACTGATGCTTAAAATGAGAAACAAACAAACCACCATAGGTGACTGTCAAGTTAAGGGGGCTTTAGGTACAAAGCAGCAATTTTGGGCATCTCACAGGGGCTGACAGGGTAGGTGAGATGGGGCACGCAGTAACCGCTGTTGTTGCTCCCATTAGAAAGCACAGGAATCTTTTTCCTGTATCTTGATGATTGTTTGGTGGATCCTGAAGAGAGTAGACTTGATAGGAATTTATTTCTGTCAGATCTTATGAAATGTCACATGTTATACCTGGAAGTGGTAGTCGGGTTTACTGGAGCCCGACTTATCCTTGGCAGGGGCTGGTGCTGTGTGGAAGCTCTCCATGGCATTTGAGGACTTTGTTTTTTGGGTTGAGCTGAAGGACCACCGTAGCCTGTGAAAGCACGTCTCTCTGTTGAGATGCAGGACTACTCATGCTTCACATTCTCAGTGTGTGCACCGCACATCCATCTGCTACTTGTTTTCCCTTAATCCTTGCAGTATTTAATGTCACCCTTTTGAATTTCATGTTGAGAGGAGCTGAGTATAGAGGGGGCATGTTCTGGCTTATGTTAGCATCTGTGGAGGGCATCAGCTTTCCTTCCTGCTTTCCTTTAGCAGTATTTCTAGCTAGTTCATATGCTTATGGCTTTCTGTCACCCAGATTGAGTAAGCATGTGGATTATACATTCTGGAATGGAATCATAGAATGCTTTAGTTTGGAAGGGACCTTAAAGACCCCCCAGTTCCAAACCCCTGCCACAAGTGGAGACAACTCCCACTAGATCAGGTTGCCTGGTGCCCCATCCAGCTCAACCTTGAACACCTCCCGGGATGGGGCATCCAGCACCCGAGGCAGCCTGTGGCAGGGCCTTGCCACTCTCATAAAACATTGCTTCAGATTATCAAATCAGTATCTAAGTCAAACTACTTTTACTCCTTCACTCTTATTAAATAGTGATAGCGTGTCTCTTCAGAGCTTGGTAGATCTCAAACATTTAGTGTATTTATAGCTTTCTTGCTGATAAAGGAAACTTAGCAAAAAAAAATTAATTGGGAGAGAACTCATATTCTTCTAATCGTAAATGCAGATGTTATCTAAGAAGCTTTTCATAGTTGTTCTGCCATTATTTAAGCTTTCTATCTTGCATTTGTATGCAAGTCCTTAACTGACTGTTTACAAGAGGCAGTTGCACTATTCCTCGCCCTTCTCTTTATCTCTCTGTCCCCACCAGTGGTGATCCCTTTTAAAGGAGAAGGCTAGACTACAGCTCTGTCTTCTAGCAGCTCTATTCCAGAAATGAGATTCCTTTCCTTTCATCCTGGAAGATGCAACTAAAAATGCTGACTTCATGCTCTTTACTAAAAGCTTTAATGGAAACTGGGTGCCTGTATATTCAAGGTAAATGGTACTGTGAGAATATTGTCCTCAGTACAATTGTAGAGTTGCTTGCATGTTGTTTTCTATAACAGTATTCCTCAAAACAGCTTCATTGTTCTGTGGCAGATGGCAGTTTTTGCTTTTGCCTGCCTCACAGCAGGGAGAAAGAGAAGATTTTGGTCAGGAATCTTAATTTTTTTCCCCTCAGAAACTGATTTTTTGCATAAGATGAAAAATTCAAAGAGTTCACTACGTGAGCCGTGGCAAGTGGAATCTACAACATCGGATTATAAGCTCGAAAAATCTATTAAACAGTTCAGGGAAAAAGTTGTACTCAGAATTCTAAAGCAGGAAAGGGGCTACTGTGGTGATCTGCCAGATCTGGCCGTAAATTTAGTTCTTTAATTTTATCGGAGTTGAAGTGTTGTGTCTTCATGCGCATTGTTTGTCGTTAAAGTTGTATAACTGCTTACAGAAAATGACTGCTAACGTGACAAGTATACGTGTAATGAATTATTTGTTGTTTTCCAAAGAGCATTACTCTGAAAGTTTACGTTGTATGCCAGCATAAAACACTTTTACTGTCATGTCTGTAATTTGCTGCCATTTATCTAGTTTGAGTTATGCTGCCAACTGTCGTGTTTGTTTTGATTAACGCTGATATGGATGTTGACATGAACTGATGCTTCAAAACTGGGAATTCGGTGGTTTTGAATTCCTTGGCTTGACAGTGGCTTTTGAGTTATTTCTCAACAGCTACACATAATGGAAAATAGACATACCTGAATGAATAAAGCCCTAATCAACTGAATTTCATAGCTGACTTTGCTTTGACCTTGCAGGAGATAAGACTGGAGACCAGAGATCCGTTTTAGCCTGGCTTGTTCTGTGATGTTTGTGTATATTTCTGTGTGTGTGTGTATAACTGTGTGTGTAGTATCTATCTGTGATATATAAGGATACTTTGAGTGATGTCAGATCTCATGGCTATAATAAATCTTTCATTCTGCTGGTTTTCTTTGCCCAGTCTGCCACTAAGAAACCTCGGAAGTCTCCAGGAGACAAAGGTCGTTCCGAGTCTGGAGCCAGAGGAGCAAGTCGTGGAAGAGCTAATGGCCACCCTCAGCAGAATGGAGAAGGGGACCCTGTCACTTTGTTTGAGGTGGTTAAGCTGGGAAAGAGTGCTATGCAGGTAAAATCCCTAACTGTGTTACACCTTCAGATTGCAGGGTATCTTGGCTGTAGGAGTTCGACCTAAGCCATGCTTTTGTAAACACCTGGATTTTTTTTCTTAAGCTGTATTGGTCCAATAGACTTTCATGTTTAACATTATCTTAGTCTGTGTATGATAAGGAGCAGTGAGCTGTGTTGGAGCTGGGGGCTGTTATCCTTCTGAAAGACAAGTGGCAGTTCAGAAAGTTGTCATTTCAGTTGAGTTCACAAGTATTTTGTTGGTTGCTTTTGAGCTGAAAATGCATGTTGGTACTGAGCAGTCCATTAAACAATAACCTGCAGTACGTTTTGCAGGAAGACAAAGTATGAAATGATACCATTGTTGGATACAGAGCTTTTCGTTTTCCTGTTTGTTTTTTTTTCCTTCACCCTTGCAAATAGCTGCGGCACACTTTTGAGTACTTGCATCCCTCTTGCTGTCTCCACCAGAACTACAGAATAAAGCTAAACTAGTTGCCTACATTTCCTCTCTAACTGAGGAGCAAAGATCGACACACCCTGAAGGCAAACTTTTCACTCTGAGATGAATATCTGGTAGCTCCATTGAAACGCCTCCAGAAATGTTTCTTCTCTGTGTTCTGATCACATACTGAGGTCTTAAAGTTATTTATTAGCCTAGATGAGGCCCATCTGAAGAACCTCTATAGGTGATTGTTTTTGACAGTGTTTGTATGCTTCTAGTAAGTTGTTGTGCTTCAGCTATTTCTTTTTGGCATACAAAGGAGGAATGGTGGGCCCAGAATACTGATAACCCATTGCTGTTAAAAGCCAACAGCGGTTACTGCTGAAGGATTGTGTAGGGAGGCCTCCTTTATTTTGCATTTCGACAAAATGGGCCTCATGCAACATCAACATCAGTTAGTGTGTTTTGATTTTGTGGGGCTGACATGAAAAGAACTGTAAATTAGGAAACTCGGGGTCAAAATCACAGTTTCATTATTTTTAGCATAGCTTAAAACTGAAGTCCAGTGTAGCCTTCCATGTGCATGAAAGCTATCGAATGTTTTCTCTGAATTCCAAATCTGTAATGTAGAATGTTCTTCTTATTTGCTGGGCTTACCGTTACACAGGGTTGTCCCTTCTTATCTAGCAGGTGAAGACAGAACAAATTTACTCCTAACAGAACTACAGGTTCTGTGTGCCTCTCCTTTCTACGTGTTTTACACTGAGGCTTCCAACTTGCTTGGATTTCAGTGCTTTTTCAAATTTTGTTTTTGGCAGGATTTGAGGAAACATCTGGAGTCTATTTTCTGGTTTTACTGCAGTACTGAACATACATTATGCTTTACGTGGTGTGTTTGTCTTAGAGTGACTGATACCTGCAGGAGCCAAACGAGAAGTAGGGAGTGATTGCTTTGATGTTTGATGGCTGTGTGTGTGTATGGAACTGACTGATACGTTTTATCTCTTTCAAAGGAGATGCCAACAACAGAAGTCTTCCTCAAATTAAATTCTAAAAAGGATTAATCTGTATGTTTGTAGTAAGAAACCTTTGGAATTCAAATACAGAGGAATTGTTTTGAGAAACGTAGTAGTTGTGTAAGAATCTAGGAGGGGTGTGTTCATGTGCGTGTGCTCTCATGCTTAAAACGTGCTCAGCCTGTATCTCATATGCACGAGAAAAGAGTAGATGGCGCGTCTGAAGCTGTTCCTGAGTGGCAAACAGAAAGTAGGAGAGCAGGGAATTTTGTCTGAAGGCCTGGAGCTTCAATGCCCCACCTCACAGGGCAGCGTTGAGCTCTAGCGCTAATTTCAGGAGCGTGTGTCACTTGTGTCCCTTCCCAAATTTACTATTGATTAAAACATATTCCAAAAATAATAATAATGCCAAATCCTGTAGTGGGGGAGAGGATGCAATTATAATGTGATTAAATTGTTTTTACTTTGAATTTCTGGGTGATAATGCCACGTGAAACACAGGTCATAGTTGAGGCATTTTATGAAACAGTGAGGAATGCCTGGATTTTTTTTTTCTTAGCTCCTAGTTTTGATGCAGGTTTTTGTTGTGGCTTTTTTTAGCAATTTGCCAGTATTGTCAATTTCCAGAGAAATGCCACGTATTTGCATTTGTCAGAACCTATTATTTACTGCTGTTTAGTTATTTTTCTGTAATATGAGCCTGCTTTTATTGTAGTGCCCTTAAGTTTGCTTCCAGCAATGAAAAACAGAAAAAATCAATTAATATAGTTTCAAATTACATGGGAATTTTACTTCATGTGCTTTCACTTCTGATCTGTCTACTCCAGCTGTTTGCTCTCAGGATATATTTTAGTTGGTAGATTTTTTTCTGTCTTAGTATTGCCAGCTCCTGGAAGTCTGGCTGAGGAGTTGTATTCAGTTCTCACTTCATTTTTTTCCTCTGTTTTGGTTCTCATTGCAAGCTTACTGCTGTTTGGTTCTTCCAGGGAAGCAAAGTTGTGGTTTTGTTTTTCAAGTATGTGTAACTTCAGAGGTGCTCTTTGCCTATAGATCTTTGCCTCTTTCATGAAGCGTTAGCTGTATCCATCACATTCTCATTTGAACTCTGTAAATCGATCTGATACCCACATTAGCCTAGTACTGGGTTGTTGGTATTGGTTTTAATTTGTTTTTTAACCTTTTGTATGGTTAATTGCTTCAGAAGTTGGCAATTCTCTTTGTATGCAGTGCTGCATGACCTTACTGGTTTCTGATGGTACATTCCTTTAATCCAGTAAGACTGCTCCTAGAGCTAGTTAGGCACACGTTTTTCTTTCTTATGCAAATATGACACTTTTCTGCTTTTTATCATTTGACTCTTTTCTTTACCTTGAATGCTGAGTGCAGATATATCCACTGTATTTCCCCACTCTAAAGTTCTGTAGGCATTTCTCATGTTAAACTGCCTGAGCTCACACTGGTGAGAGTGAAGGCCGTGGATTAATGCCCACCACCACAGCTGAGCCCCCACTGTGCAGGCTGACCTGTGGCTGAAGATTTCCTGGGCACTTCTGCACTGGTCCCTGACCCCAGCATTAAGCCAGTGCTGAAGATCGTGTGCTCGTCTCACGTTTTGTTTAGACTGCAAGCTGAACATTTCTTACAGGTCAGTTATGTCCAGTTAGCAGTAATAAAGTTTGTGCTTCTGTGCTGGTCAGACCAGGTGTGGAGGCATTTGCTTTCATGTATACAAAGGGGATTTGTGCCTCTCCCGGAAAACCAGAGATAATCAGCAGTAATCAAACAAGGCATTTGGGACCAAAACATGAACAGGTCTGTGCTGAGATTATATTACGTGCACTGCTATTTACCCTTATCTGTAGTGAACTGCAAACATCAGTTTCAGGGTTGGTTTTTGAAATATTTAAGCCCTCTGCTTATGTGTTGGTGTTGAGCAGTCATGGTTCAGAGTAAAACATCTCCATTATGTGCCAGCGTGCGTTTCAGGCTGTGCATCCCAAGGTGCTTTAGTATGTTGAAATGGAATTTTTCATTTTGCTGCTAGTTCTGTGCTTTCAGCAGAGCAAGTCCCAGAGCCTGCGCAGCATTACCAGCTGCTTCCCAGCACATGCAGCACGGATTAAGCTTTGCTTTGCTTTCTTCTCAACTCCTGAAATATAGTCACGCAGTTATTTTAATTGCATAATTATTATGCAATATAATCTCTGTGATCCTTAGACCTCTCAGTGGCTCTAGTTAAGAACAGCTGTTGTCTGCCTGCTTCCATCTTCATAAACTGAGGCTGCTGTGGGTCGGATCGGTCCCACCTTCTCTCACACCTCCAGCTGGTGTTTTTTACACTTTTCTTGTGTATTTTGTAGTCACACCAAGAAGTAGATACATGGCACCGGGGTGGATATTTTTCAGCTGGACTGGCTGATTCAGCTCATTTCTGGCAGCAACTCAGACTTATTCTTGGTTAAAATGACTGTGTAACTACGATCATATCTACCTTATTTAGGAGGAATTGTGTTCTATATATCTACCTTGCTACTTCAGTTTAAAAATATAAAGATTCTAGCTGTGACTGGATCAGCTCAGAAGTCCAATATCCTGTCGCTGGCAAAGGCAAATAAGAAAGGATGATAAGACATCAAAATATATTTGGGGAATTCTCCCTACCTCAGACTGTTTGCAGCACATAGTGAATGTCCTTTCTGTGTTTACAATAGCCTTAATGGCTTTTTTCTCCCTGAGTTCTCCTATTAGAAGGTCTCTTCAGTGGATGTGTCTCTGCATCTACCTTGACTGTTTCAGGAAGTCAGGGTTTTTCCTAAGATTGAACAGCATGCAAACTTAATATTAAGTATTATTCCTGTTCTTTATGTTGAAAGCGTAGTTTATTAGTCCTTTGCTGTGTTGTAACAATACTGTATTCTCTTACTTGAAGAATGGGTAATGACCTGGGATAATGACCTGGGATTTTACCAAACTGTCTCAGTTTGGTTCAAAACTCCCAAGGAGTTTTAAATATACGTTCTCTGAAGTTTACAGAATAAAATAACTGCAACTATTATTGTCATTTTAAGTAGTATTTAGTTTTTGTCACTGCTAGATGGATTTTTCTGCAACCTTATCTTGGTTTGCTTTTGGTTATAAGCTGCTGGTTTATAAGGAGAAATCAGAACCAGGTGCCTGCTCTCATGCTTGTTGTGTTAGCAGCAGTTTAGCTGCCAAATTAAACGTTAATTAATTGAAGATGCATCCCTTAATACCAAATAGATTTTTTCTGCAGCCATCACACAGCACTTCTTTTCCCTTCTGTAATTCACAGTTGATGATTTTGCAGCTCAGGTGAACTTGTAGTGCAGTGTGCAGAGATGTCTGTACATGAAAATGCCCGCTGTGGTTAAAGCCAGATGAATTTTTTACTCTCTGCAATGTGAGCCTTTTTTGGAGTATCTGAGATATGTGAACTCTTTCCATATCACTAAAGCATGGTTTTTAATAAATTGATGATTCTCTTATTGGAATAACTCATTTTGTTTCTGTGCTCCTCTGGTGATTTTCAGATCTCATGCGCAACCATCAGAACCATTTGTGCCCACGATTGGTCCAATTTAAGCAGACAGAGCCCTTTGGAAATCGTGTAATATGTAAATGGTGAGAGAGCAGCAGCTGCACAAAGTCTGTACCATTGTGGAAAATGGGCTTGGTGTGAGGCTGCTGCAGTCTGTCCTTCTTTCCTGAGGGCTGCGGTGAGGAGGTGCCATTCTGAGTGCTGTAGCAAGGATACTTGTCCTTGGTGGTTCCTGTCATTTTAATCCATCTGCAATAATAATTTTTCCAGTACCTATTATGCATAGAAGACTAATGCCACTTAAATCATTCCACTGTAACACTCTTAGGGAACTAAATATTTTTCTCTTTCAGAAGTGGTTAGATTTCCAAGTACCTTTTTCCATATAATGTGTTAGAGTGCTTGCCCCACATAATGATAGCTCATGCTATTTCTTCTGCATAGAAATATGCAAGATGCCAAACACAGATGCCTCTGTGTGAAGAGCGTGAGTCCCTTTGCTTTATTGGGAATAAACCATTGTAAGATCTTATTCCTTTAATCTCTGTGCTTCGAGGAAAAAAAGTGACGGAGATAAGCACTGCATAAGCAGATTTTCTTGTCTTTGCTTGTAGAGAACGAGAATCAGTGATAAATTAAAGTAAGATTTAAAATAATCATTTTGGCTCATTAGAAAATGCTCTCTAGCAGTTAGCAGAGCATGAACTCTCTTAATTTAAAATAACCATCTTTAGAGGAGAAAGGATAAATGGCAGCTTTTTGATCTACAGTTCTGTTTTATTAACCTCACATCAGTTCTTCCTGTGGGTGTATGTTTCTGTCTGCCATTAGGAATGCAGTCATTCATCTGGAAGTCTCACGCACAACCTTAAATGGCACATACTTGGACATGCTAGGCGCTGCCCTCTCCTTAGTAACTCTGTGTAATTACCTCGGTCTTCACAAAATCTGACCCTAAAAGACTTCCATTATTAAAAAGAAAAGAAAAAAGAGATGTAGGTTTACTTTAAGAACTTTATTCAGAACATTACAAGTCTTTTGTATTTCAGTTTCTTTCCCTCTATCCTTATTTTCACTGTTCTTTTCAGTTACTCTCACCACCTGTTAAAGTGTGTTTTCTAGCTTTTACCTTTTCTTGAGGCTGCTGTTTATACAGAAACTGAAAACATAATTTCACTGTGCTTTCTGTTTCAGTAAGCTTTGAATTTCATTTGATGAACTGTTCATTGGCAGAAGAGCTCAGTGTAACCACTTGATATGCTTTCATTTTATTTTTTGTGCCTTCAGTACAAGCACACCGTGCGCTCATCCCCAGGTCATATTCTGTCCTTCGTATTCAATGTAAGTGAAGCGTGTCCATGATCAGTTGTATGAAATGGCAAATTATTTAATTGTTCTTACCACTGATTTGCCTTAGCGTACAGCAGACTCAGATCTTCCACTTGAACATCCCCTTTGGATACAGTATTTACTTTCTGTTGGTAGCACTGCTGCCAAATTGTTGCTTAATTTAAATTGTGAAATAGCTTTATGAAGTGAACTTTCGTTAATATGTAGAGAGACTGTGCTAATTTACATGAGCTAGCCAAGTCTCATCGGCAGTTAGTCCCTATGGTTCCTCCAGCATGTAACGCTTCTGAGTGTTGTAATGTTCTTGCACTGTAGGAATATGAAATTGATTCATAGCTGAAAAGCCTCCAGGAGGTAATAAGATAATGAGTTTCATTTTTTTCATTCACTGCCTCAGACTTTTGCTTTTACTGGCGTTTGAACCTGTTATTCCTCTCAGGAATAAAAAGCGTTCTGACTTACAGAGATGTGAAGGTCAGCACATCTGTAAAGATTCCGTGATTGATTTTAAGTTACTTATTCAGATTGTGGATCTGTTTTGTTGCTTCCTTAACTTTCTTCAAGCTTCTAATTTTTTACTTACTAGCCTTGTTAAATTTTGTCTTCCAGCAACGCTTTGTGGCAGGTTTTGAAGCAGTTATCTGTGAGGTTCTCTGAAAAGCAGTTATGGAATTTTAAAATCTCTGTATTGACCCCTTATTCATAATGTATCAGCTGTTATTTGCAGAAGATCTTGAGTCTTCATTCAATTCTCGTAAGAATAGAAACATTTTAAAATAAAAAAAAATACTGGAAAAAATTCATTTCTCTACTATGGACCCATTACAGTGACTGACTCAGATGTGGTGCATCTGTGTGTATGTCTCTGTCTGTCTGTAGCTTAGATATATGGATGTAGGTATGTATCTGTGTGTGCACATATGGCTGCTTTCTTAGGGCAGAGAACTAGAAGGGGTCATATGGTGATATTGGAGTAAACTGCCTACACAGAATCACGGAATGGCCCGTGTTGGAAGGGACCTCAAGGATCATGAATCTCCAACCCCCCCGCCACAGGCAGGGCCACCATCCTCCCCATTTGATACTAGACCAGGCTGCCCAGGGCCCCATCCAACCTGGCCTTGAGCACCTCCAGGGACGGGGCATCCACAGCCTCTCTGGGCAGCTGTTCCAGCACCTCACCACTCTCATAGTAAAGAACTGCCCCCTGACATCCAACCTAAATCTTCCCTCCCTCAACTTAAAACCATTTCCCCTTGTCCTGCTGTTATCTACCCTTTCAAAGAGTCCCCTCCTGTTGCTTACTCCAATCTGGTAATGAGAATGAGAAGCTAAAGAGTTTTTCATGTTCATTTGTTGTCCATCATAATGTTGTCAAGGGCCTTTTCGTTGTTGTGTACATTTATTGCATTTGGTGATCTCGAAAGCATTGATTTCCTGCACCTGGAGAACTTGTACTATAGCTCTCATGCTTCCCAGGAATGCTGAATTTATCTTGTTAAGTGTTATTTTCCATATAGTAAATTAATACTCTCTACTACATCTGAAAGTAACGGCATCTGGCAGCGGATGGGTACCGCCAGAACAACTCACGCAGTCCGTTTGTGCCACCTTTCCTAAGTGTTTTGCTGAAGTAGGCAACAAGACTTTGGGGTGAATTCTTCTGGTGGATGGAGCTGACTTGCAGCTGCCTCTTTTCCAAAGAGCTCTCCGAGCCTTTCCTCCCCCAGTGCCTTCGCTTCAACATCAATTCTGTGTCTGGGGGGATGACAGGGAAGGGGCCAGGAAATGAGTTGTTGCTTTGAGAATCGTTAGTGTAGTTTGTTGCTTGCTTATGTCTGAGATACCCTTGAAAATGGGATGGCTGGAATGAGAGTAGTAACAAGATCAATTCATTTGGAAGGGTTGGTTTTAACCTGTGGACTGTTAGCAAGAAGTCCTTGTTTTTAATGGGAGTCTTTCCCTCTATGCATGTTTAGCAAAAAAAAATCTTTTTCTGGCAGTGATTTGTTGCTGCACTGCTGCCTGCCCGACTGCTTGTTCTCCTTCAACCTCTCTTCCCAGTTTTTGGATTGCTGCTGTTTTTTCTTGGTTCAGTTGGTATTTGTCTCTATTTTGGGTCTGAAATATATCTTTTTCTTTTTTTCATCCTAATGTTTTCTAGTTTATAGCTCTTTTCTGTTACATCAAAAGTTAACAGTTTGATTAGGTTCCAACTGTTGTAGCATATGTAGTCTGGCTTCATTATCTCCTGTTGCCTTAAACTGTAATCTCTAAAAAAAAGCCCCTACCAACAAGCATGCCAAATGTGTCTGAGGGGTTGAATTATGTAGATCTGCAGGTGTTACTTCCGTTTTGATATGTTGGAAATACTTCCCCTCCTCGTGTTCTGGGATCAGTGAGCACAGTTTGTGTGGCTGTGCACTGGTGCCAAGGGCTGAGGTGCCTCTTGTCACCCCCATCTCCCCAGGCAGCCAGCGGGGCACTGCTTGGTGTCATCATGAGCACCTTCAGCAGGAGTTATCTTGCCTCACAGTGCATTCCTGTTCTGGACAGATTCATTATACTGTTGATTCTACTGAATATTGACTATATATATATATATACGTGGAAGTCTGTAGGTTGCTCCAAAAGTAATGCCTCTTATTTAATTCCATGGAAACTACAACGAGAACCATACCACCATTTGATGGAGCAAATTCTCAGCTACAGAACACTCCTTTTCAACCTGATAGCTGATAGCACCACTATCAGCTATGCATTTTTGGCAGCAATGGACAAGAGCCTGCATGCTGCACTCATAATAATCTGTACCAGCGGAGTTGGCAGTTGTGGCTGCTGCTGAAGAGCACCGCCCACCCTTCACTGTGCTACATCCACTGCTGGATGTTCAACAAGAGTCAATGAATATCATTGCGTTCTGTTTTTTTCCACATGGAGGGGTTCAGTGACGCATCTTTGCTTCATCTGCACCTCCATGTCAGACACCATTTCTCAGACTGCCCCTCTGCTGCCATCTGCCACATGGCAACAAGGTGTAACAGAATATTGCAGGGAAGGTTTGGCCTCTGCTGCCATCCCACCAACATCCGCCTCTGGTGTTGTGGGCCAACCTCATAAAACAGGAGGCCCTGCTTTTGGAGCAGCCATTGCACAATGAACGTATACACACTGTGCTGAGTTTAAGACTGGCTGGCCACGACTTTGTGTGCTGTGCACATAAAGTAAGGTGTAAGGTGAGGCAAATCGTACCCAAACATTAGAAATTTTGGCTCAGTTTTTCTGTCAGTCTTTGCCTGCTGTCCCTGCTCTAAGCATTACTTCTGATTTTACTGTTCTCTTTATCTGCTGCTGGATAGAGCTAGAGACTCTTCAGTGCTTCTCGTCTGGTCCGCGGGACTTGAGATCTTCTGCTTGTCTCTGTTCTTTGAATTGCATCATGGTTCTGGGTTTAGCACAACAAGTGCTGTACTAGGTAGGACAGAGTGGGTGCTCAGTGCTCAAGGCCATAGCTCCTCCCTCACTAATTGCAGTTACATGAAAAGACCAAAAAATAAAGAAAAAAAGCAGAAGATCATTGAGTTGAACTGATGCTGCAGTTCAACTTTTTACAGGAGCTTCTTGCAAACAAAAAACTTGTTTGAAATAAGTAGAATCAAGATGGGAAAATCTTCCGCCCAGTCTCTCTCTGCATCCTCTTTTTTAAGGCAGATGGGTTCACTGATGTAATTTACAGCACAGTGCAGAAGCACTTGCAGTGGTGTAGCTGAAGGGGCAGAATGTCATAGCAAGAACCAGGAGTGAAATTGAAGTTGGAAAGGAATCTTTCAGGTCAGCCTTGCTTCTACAGGGAAGGCTTTAGTGACTCTGGGCTGTGGGTGGTGCGCGGTCACTGGCTGAGGACTAGATACTAACACATCAAAATCACTTGAGATTTCCCAGGCTGAAAGATAGTGAACTTCAGAACATGTTAAGAGCAAAGATAAAAATATGGAAGTGCTTCTGTGCAAGTCACAACTGGTCATTAAGCTTTGTCAATATTTGGTTTAGTAAAAAAATTCTACACTTGACTATATTTGGTTTCATGTGTGGGGAGAATTCTGCAGGTGGTTGGTACTAAGAGGAACGGGTCTGAATTCGTGCTGAAGTAACAGTGAAGCATTCTGAATAGTTCTGTGCTAATGCTTTGTGTTTTCTCAACGAGATGAATTTGAGCCAAGTCTTCCTTTTTTGTTTCCTTTTGAGGAGCAGACAGACAGTGCTTCTGGAGGTTTCTTCTACTGTGCATGTGTGTGAGCGTGTTGGTAGACAAAACCTCCAAAAACTTGGTTTCCTGGCAATTTGAAAGTGTAGGGATTTATGCTGGTTGTTGAATAACTGCTGATAGTCTCATCCCGACTTGGGTTAAGAGCAAATGTAGTGGTCTGTGTTAAAGATGGAGCTTATTGGCTAATTTTGCAGATGCTGTTGTTGCAAGTACGTAGAAAGAAATGCATTATAAACCCAAACTCCAAAATACAATAATCCGTTTGTCAGGTATGCTCCAAAAGCCTAATCATGCTTCTCCTGGTGAGTGCTATCTCGTGTTTATGGTATTGAGGAAGTCAGAATAGAGAGTTTTAATAATACTGTGTATCAGTGATATGGAAGGAAGTCATTGGTGTATTGCTGAAGTCAGACCTCACACAACCCACGCAACCCTCTTGCTTTTTTGCTGTAATTTTAAAATTATTTCCACAGTTCCTTTGTTTGGTCCTTCCTCATTGCTTCATTTTAGTGACTTTGGGAGGTTTAAAAATCATGGCTCTCCCCAGCATTGATAGTTCTGTAGTCAGAACTGTAGGGCAAAGTGTAAAGGAAGCAGCATAGGCTTTGCCATTCGTTATGAGTCTCTACATTCATTTCAGCTGATGTATATCTGCTGTTAGCTCTTTCCAGTGATGTGATTGCACTTTTATGTTGACTGGCAAAATTCATTTATTGGATGTTTTCATCAAGCCACTGAAGCACGTTCTGTGTCCCCGGAGATGAATACATGACAAATGACAAACCTCAACACCTGTGTGCTCTCTGTCCTCTTCCCTGCTATTATTCATAGTAATGACCGTGTGCTGTGCCTGCTCATCAGTGATTATAAAGATATCTCCTGACTCTATATAGTTCTGAGTGTGGTTTGAAACTGACTCTGCTTCATATACTGTGACTCAGGTGGCTTAATGACTTCCAAACACTATAAAACCGACTTCTGTATATTGGTGTTGTTTACAAAATAGTCTTCATTTCATTCTGTCTTCTTTGAACTATGTACAGTGTTTCTGAATGATTGATACAGTATTTAGACCTTTATAAATATTGACACATTCGTTATGCAGTGTAAATTCATTTCTTTATCCCCAGATGATTTCTGCTCATTAGTTTTCTGGGCATGTATGTTGGTCATTCTGTCTGTAATCGTAGTAGTTGTTTTTTTAAAGCAAGTGTGAAACTGGATAAATACTGCAAGTAGAATTTTCAGGAATTGAAGAAATTTGAATTTGAATCTGTGTTTTATGTGATTATAATACAGAAAACAGTGCATATAGTTCTGCTCTCTAACAACATTTGTTCTGTCTCCACCCTGAGAGAAGGTGTGTAGATTTCTGCAGTTGTACACACATATAGTTATGTGAAATACATTCTCAGTTATGAAATTATATTCTGAAAAGAATAAATAATTTGCCGTTAATAAAATGTTTTTTTAAGAGTGTCTGATAAGTATTCTTTTTTTCTTGACAGTCTGTGGTGGACGACTGGATTGAATCATATAAACAAGACAGGGACATAGCACTTCTGGATTTAATCAACTTCTTTATCCAGTGTTCAGGATGTCGAGGTACAGAACGTTGGAAACAAGTTGTATAGAATAAATCTGACAGTCATACAAGTGTGTGTTAGTGAAAATGCTGATACAGTTGTGGGAGGTATTCTGTGTATGCATGGTTTATGCAGAAATATTGACTACGTTCAGGAATAATTGTATTAAAGCTTGTTTGTCAAGGGCATACCCTTTCTTTTTCTCACTTTCCTGTCATCATCCTAAAGTGTACAAATACTCACAGAGACACTCTGCTCGTCAGCAAAAGGAGACAAAAGATCTGTTAATCAAGGTAGGCGTATCTTTACTTCCCCTTTCTCTTTCTTCCTAATTTTTTTATTACAAGAATTAGTAGGTGGAACTATACTTCAACTGCCTTTTTTTCTCTTTCTCTAGGAAAATAAGCCTTTTTTTAACTGAAGAGGAGGGAGTCAGGCTTGGGTTGCCTTCAAATAGGAAGAAAGAAGCTGTTCTTGGCTTTTTGCTTTTTGTTTTTTTTTTCCCTGAAGCACCAATCTTATTTCTTCTTCTGTACTACTGTATCAAGTCAGCAGCCAGCGGATGGTCTCTGTACCCTATTTAACCAGTCTCCATTTATCTAGTGTGGGCTGCTCTTTCTAGTATTCTGTTCCTACAGTATGCTTTCTAATGAATTTTTCATGTATTGTCATTTTACAGTTAACTCAACCTTGAAAAGGATGAAAGACAAAACTCCACTGTCTGTAGCACCCAAAGCCAAACTGTTAACAGTTGAATAATGTTTCATATTATTGCCTTGAGGATTATTGAAAATAACCTATAATTCAAAAATACTTTTCTTTCATTTTGTAACTGACATGTAAATATATTGTCAGACCATCCAGTGATTTAGTCAGAAGTCCATTTTCTTCTTTCTTAAGAAGAGCAGGTGCAGGTAAAAGCATCAGAGAGAAAGAAATGTAAGCCAGCAGTAGCTTCAGCAAACCTTTTTTTGTAGCTTAACAAAATAAATTTATTTAAGGATGGTAGGAAAGACAGGAGCTATGGAAGGACTGAAGCTTGGGGTTTAGGATACCAGCCTGTGGCTGTGCTCTTCACACAGATTACCTAAAATATTTTCCAGACTTGTTTGGCCGCTTATGTGAAAGTGGTTGAACTCTCTTTGCTTTTTTATTTTGATTTTTACCACTCTCTTTTAAAGGTGTATGTGAAAAAAGACCAGACTTCTACACCTTCATTCCTTGGCTGCTCTTCCCTAATTCCTACATTTCCTTATTAGAGAAAGCAGCACTTCAAATCTCAGAAGAATCCTATTGTTGTTGTATATGTTGTTACCAACTGACGCAGGCTGAAAGCCCGCTGTCAACCATATGCTATTGGAGCAACTGCTTCCCAGAAAAGCTATCCATTATTGGCTGTGAAGCACAGCACTGCAAGTGGCTGATGTCATTTACTTTTTATGCTGTTGTTGGGTTTTATATTTTTATTTGTTTGATGGATTTATGGTAAAATTTTATCAGTTTTCAGTATTCTGTTCTGCACTCACAGGGAAATCTCTCTGCTGAGTTTACTTTAGTGGCCCTCTGGTTTCAAGTAGCAAGAGCAGGAAAAAGGAGGCAAAGATGGCTTGTCCCTTGGCTTTATAGTGCGGTGGTGGAGGGATTTGTTTCTGTGCTGGTGTTTCTGCAGTGGGTACGGTCACAGCTGTAAAGAGGGTTAAAATCCTGGCAAACAGCTCTGTTCTTTGCCATTCCCAGCTCTGCCTTTTCCCACTCTCATGCTGTAAGCATGCTTGCCCACTACAAAAAGTAAAAGCTTTACCACAGGATGGTGGATTTCCTTGATAGGCCGCTTGGGGTAAGACGTGTAGTAAGCCACCCTTAAAGCAAATGAGATATGGAAATCTGGCCATTTTCTGTGTTTGTGTGAGGAAGACCAAACTTTCTTTTTCATTGGATGAATACACGCTCTATTATATCATAGAATTATAGAATGGCCTAGGTTGAAAAGGACCACAATGATCATCTAGTTTCAACCCCCCTGCTACGTGCAGGGTCGCCAACCACCAGACCACCAGACCAGGCCACATCCAGCCTGGCCTTGAATGCCTCCAGGGATGGGGCATCCACAGCCTCCTTGGGCAACCTGTTCCTGTGCTTCACCACCCTCTGTGTGAAAAACTTCCTCCCAAATATGATATTTTAATTTCTAATCTAAAATACAAATCTGATCTAAATGCTAACCACTAACAAATCTAACTTTGTGAGTATTAACTTGAAGGAAGGAGAGCAACAACTAACTTGGGAGGAGGCCCCTCGGGGAGCTTTGCGAGTGACGCTGAGTTTAACAAATAGAAACATTTGATATCTAAATGTATGTAAAATACACTTAGCTTGACATTTATTTCAAAAGCTGTAAATAGGTGAAGAGTAGGTGCCTGTTCTGACTTTAATTAGAGACTGTTTAGGTACCAAACTTAATAGCTTTATTTAGCAACAGTATTGAACCTGACAAAAATATTTATAACTAGAGAAATAGTGATTTGTACACATTTATTCCATTCTGTTGGGCAGCACATACACTTGAATGAGTTTTGGCATCCTTCAGTTTTGCTTAGAGATTTTCCTGAAATGAGAAGTGACCTCTTGTAAATAGGAATAAGCAGTCACGTTACATGAATTATTTAGAAATGGAGAATGTTCTGTATTGTGCAGGCTAACATGTGAGATGTGTGACTTTCAATAAATATTAACCAAATGTTCAAGTGTATGCTTATCCTTTGTCAGCACTTTTGAGTACTTAATCAGTTACTTTCTGTATCACGTGTTCTGGTTTGTGCAGTTATAACAATTAAAACATGAATTATTTTCAGCATGACTTCAATAGATCTTTCTTGTATTTTCAAGGCGATTGAGTATGAATGAAGTGGTTGTCCTGTTAAGCTAGCAAAAGCATCTCCGTCTGATAACTGGATTTTCAAAGGGGCTAAAATAATTTTTACACCATTTTTCCACTAGTTTTCCCACTCGACATTTGTTTATTGCCTTTGCTGATTTTGATTACAAAAACATGAAAGCAGTTCAAGTTCTCCTTTATCTTGCTCTCTTTAAGAATTCCAGCAAAAATCCTTGCCTTTGACACTTTGTTGATGTTCGTCGTGATGTTTCGTGCTATTTCTGCAAAGAAGAATGGCTGACAAGAACTGGCAAATTGATAAATGTATTTTCTTGTTTCCTCCCACTTTAAAATGCTTTTCATTTTCTAGAGGGAAGATCTTATGTTAGATAGTGGCTTCGAAGGATGAAAAAGTTAGTGTTCAGTTTTTAAAAAGCTTTTACTTTTGGAAAAACCATAAATAAATGCTGTTTCCAGTCCTAGGAAGATTTGTTTGTTTGGTAACACTTGTTTTCTACAGTATTCGCAGCCCATAACATGGGTGTTGTATTTGCCTTCTTCCAGGTCTGCCAGAAACTGAACGTAGCGGTTTGCATTCTTAAATAGCAGGGAGCTTGTAGGATTTAGGCTGTGGTAGTAATAAACTGGTTGCTCAAGTAACTTCCACTTGACTGGAGGGAATAAGTACGTCCGTGCAGCTGAGTTTGCCAGTACAGATTGGGTAGTTTGGTGTAGCAGTGAGGATACAGCTGTCCTCTGCGGTGCAGTTGCAGCTCAGTGCCAGTTTGCTGTGTTTGTTTCAGAGCTCTTTTTGATTGCTTCCTTATTGGAAGGAACTTTTTTTTCTTTAGCGCTAGCTGCAAGTAAGCTGAAATGTCTCATCAGCAGGGTGTGTGCCCGGGTCCCAGAAGGATCTGTGTCAGTGTGATGCTGCTTCTGGGCTAATTAGCTCTGCCTCTCAGACTGAGTAATTAGCTCAGGTAGCATGCTCTGCTGCTATGACAACCAGGCTGTTTCCATTTCTGGAGCTCCGTGGATTTAGAGCTGATTTGCCTATCTGCATTGCTGTCTGCTTTTGCCTTCTGTTATTGATACAAAACAAACAGAAAACCCCATAAGCACTCTGACCTTTCTGGATGTTAAAGGCTGAGAGCCATACTTGCGGAATAAATGTATATTTTTTCCTAACCAGAAGCAATTAGTGGCTGAAACCGCCTCTTAAGCTGTGAAGGACAAACCAACCTATCAGGGTCATGTAAGAAAGAAAGCTTTCTTTTGAAGGAAAAAAGGTCACTCGTGTTGAAGGGGAGAACCTCTTGACTACTTTTAAGTACATAGCAAAATTACTGCCATTCGTTCTTTCCCTCTCATTTCTTTTCTGATAGGTAAGCCAGAGACCTGCAAATGCTTGAGAGGATTTTACAAAGTGATTTGAGCACTGCGTCCTCTGCTAGCCTTACCCGGTGTTGAACAGCTTCAGGACACCAGTTACTGAAGGAACAAAACTGATGAAACACCTTCGCTGTTAATTGCTTCGTGTGACAGCCTTGTCTGGATTTTAAGGGGCTCTCCCTTAGAAAAAGTTGTGTGATATGGCACACTAAAGTTGATTTTAGGACAAGTACTGTTGGTCAGGGAAATTAGTGGGTTTCCTTTTTATGAAGTTTCTTATGTCTTGTTTCCCTCCTCAGAGGCTTCACTTAGCTCTTTTTGTGGAATGAGATGTTAATGAAAAACGTTCATACTGCCACCTGTCAGCCCTGACTGCTAGTGGGTTTTAGGGTTGCCTTTTTGTAATGGCAAGAAAGCAGGAATCTGTGTAAGAACTTAGTGCGCAGCAGGATGTTTATTGCTGAGGTTTTCCATGTGAATCAGGCATTTGGGGTCCGCACCCTTTCGCTCGGAGCTTTTCATCTCTCCTTGTTCCTCACACATTCCTCTAAGATGCTCTGAAAAATTTTGTGATCAAATGATGGAAATGGAATCAACAAATGCAGGATTTAGGAGCTGGCTTGCATGAGTCCAAGATGCATGCTCATTTTGATTTTTATTAATGTTCTGTGCTCTTAATTAAGGGCATGGAGCAACCTAATGGATTTATATTTCGCCAAAGGAAATTGAAGGCTAAGAACAGGAAAAAGCACTGTGATGTGTCCATTGTATAATCTGGCAAAACGAATGAAGAAACAACTGCTTGCTTTGCTCTTGGGCAGGATTTCAAGAAAGCAAATTAGCCAGGAAATAGTAACATTTGCTTTGATTAATAATGTTTTAATAGGGATATGATGTTGTAAATAGAATAATGGTCTGGTTTAAAAAGAATCAGTCATGCATCAGTCACTTACTTGCACAGTTTTGTTTTGTGATCAGTGGGATAGCACTGATCTTACAGACGGACATTACTGAGCACTGAAAGAAGGCTGAATGATAAGCATAATTTCCTACAAATTGTCTTTACGTAAGGAACTGCAGAATTGTTTGTGGGAAATGTTACTGGCTTTGGCATGTGGTAAAACACTTTCTTCAGTCATTCATGTATTATTAAGAAATTAATAACCTACATGTATTAAATATTCTTAAAACATGAGAAAATAAGGTTATTCATTATATTGGAGTTTGTATTTTTATTAAAGGTGTAAAGTATGCTTTCTCTTTGTTGTTTTGTTGATTTTAGCAAAATCCCTTTTTAGTGTGTGAGTACAGGGAAGAAGCTGCAAAGCAAAGGAGTGGTGCAAATGAAAAGAGAAGGTATTTGCCTGTATATGATTTAAGTCCTGGTGATGTCAAGGTTTTATAAACTATTTTCTTTGCAAAGTATACAGAAACAAAAATACACCCCCAATTCCTACATTAGGCATTAAAAAGATTCTGCTAAGAATGTGCAGGTAGGACTGAAGAATGGAAGTGACTTTATTTTCTTCTTCATTTTATCTGTGGTGTAGATAAACCAGATCTGAACTTGATACATCTTGATTCTGAGCCTCAGGGTCATTTTTACAGCGTGTTTATCATGAAATGAAAGCTTACAAAATTCTAAGTGAAAATAAGATGCAAATTATAAACCTGGCTTGGGTGGAAAGCGGATCAGATTACCTGAGCTACATTAAATCCCTCATCAGTTCATTTCTTTAAATGAAGATAAGCAAGGTTAGAATGTTTGTATAAAATACTTGCCTGGCAATATGGTTTTGTCTAGCTCTCTTCTTGTGTGTGTGAGTATTTGCAGATGGCTGATTTTTGTTGAATTTCTTGGAGCTCAAGCCTTAGCTTCACTGTTGGTGGCTTGTAGTTCATAAAGGTTTTCCATCTTTCTTCCAATTTCTCTGCAGAATGGTATCTGTACTTTTCATCTCATGTTCTATTTCTTCACTATTTTTTATGTTCTTTACCTCTTCAAAATGTCTTTGGCTGTGGGCAGGATAGCTGCAGAACTCTGGTGTTAAGCCTTGCGTTTCCCTGACGCTTCTGGGGATGGGAAGCCGTGAAAAATTAGAAGGAAAATAATTCAGTTGTGAAAGTATGCAAAAGGAATGAAGCAGTACATCATGGTTTGATAAGTACCTGTGAGCCCGTGTCCACTTTTTCCCCAAAGGTGCATCCTGCTTTCAGAAACCAGTGGGAAAACACTGCAGAAATCTGCCGAGTGCGCAGTACAGAGATGTGAATGGGGGGCATGCTGGGTCTGTGGTTTCAGAATCACTGAATGAAATACCTGCTGGTTTGAGGTCTGACTTCAGTCCAGGAGTTTACCCTAGAAATTGGTAACAAAAGCAGCAGTAATTTAAACTGAACTACTTTTAAAAATTTAGTACTTTCTCACAAATACATTTAATATTCATACATCAAGTGCAATGACAAACCAAAATAAGATGGCTTAAAATCAAGATATTACCTGATTAATTCATGTGAATTAATTTAAATTTTCAGATTATTTAAAACAAATTGATTCAGTTAACTGACAGGACTTTCAATACTGGAATATTTTAGAGCAGTCAAATGTATAACATAGGGAAGGACAAATTACCTTTGTAGTTACAGTCCAAGAGCAAGTTCTGCACTGCCAGTGCTGTATCGTGTGTTCAAATCTCTGCTGAAGATGAAATTGCTCTCTGTAAGTGTGGAACAAAGTTTACGTTCTGCCCTTGTATGTCACGTATTAAATTCATAGCGTGTAACATTTTTGGTAGTGCTCACTGAGGATAAGTTGTGCAAGGCTTTCTGATGTTACCACTTGTTTTCTACCATATTCATTTAATTACATACATATGGGCCTGGAAAATTGTAGTTCTCATGTGATTATGAAGTCACTGTGTGAGAAGTCTCTCGCAGGTTAGTGATGATGCTTCAGTGCTACGGCTGTTTTTCAAGAGAAGACCAGTAAATACCTCTTGATGTTAAGGATTCAGAATAGTTGTTGTCTTACTGGTCAGATCTGTATAATTTTCTCTGTATTTACGCTTTGTTTGTTTTCCGTGCCATGTGAATTTTTTATAGGAGGAACCCTTATGTAGTAAACAGATATAAAACAACAAAAAGCCAAATCAGTGTAGGGGTGGTTTTTTTTTTTTTGGACAGTACTGCTCTAAGACATACGAGCAAATTATGCCTGCGTATGAGTTCTTCTTTACCAATGTTTTAAATATATTTGCTAGGTTTTGGTTTTTTTTAATGACTTCAGAGGTACTTTCTGTTAAGACAGAAACTAATTATAAAAAGCCATCAAATACCACTGGATCTCAGTGCTTTCTTAACAGATGACAAATACAAGGGTTCCTCACATCTCTTGTCTTTCCAAACATACGCTTTCTGCTGAAGCTGGAATCTGACTGCAGGCAAAGGGTAGGAATTTAGTTCAAAAAATGACTTTTCTCTCAGGTAGCACTGTAATTTTGATTCTCTCTCTCTCCTGCATTAAGGAAACTACAGGCTTCAGTAATTACTTTTTAATACTGCATGCTTTATTAGCTCTTTACATCAGTCTACTCCCTCAGTCTTCTTTAACCTGAATCATGACCAGATGAGCCTTAACCTTTCCTCCTTTTAACGGGTAGTTATGACATATTCTGGTGTGACAAGGATCAAATCTATTACAGGAACACTGTTATATATGTCGTTTACCTCCATGTTGTCTTCTCCTTTTTTGCCTCAAGCAAGCAGCGTAGTGCAAATTTTGGGGATACCTGGGAGAATAGAAAAGGGCATCAAACAAAAGTATGATCAACTCTTGCAGGAACACTGAGGAGCAGCCCTTCCAGGGCTGTCTGTGCCTTTGCTTAAATAAGCAAAGGTGATCCCAGTTCGTGGATAACTTGTCATCAAGTGAGAAGTGGGTACATCAGTAGAAATGTTTGTCTCCTCTTTCAGTTAATATCATTAGGTTAAATTTTAGCTTAGACCAACTGATATTCATAGTCCCCATCTGTAGCATTTCAGTTTGAAACTACTCAATTTCATAAAGGGTTGAATTTGGAAGTTACAAAGTTAAAACACCTTTGACTGATGAGAAAATCTTTTCTCTCAGGAGCAGCCTGCTGAGTTTAATAGGCACCACCTGTTGCGGAAACAAACCCCTACAAAGTCATAGCCTTATCTTTTGAAATACCTTTCATGTAGTCATCAGATTTATCACAATCCCTGTTATTTACTTATTATTGAAATGAATCTAGATTGCTTGTGAGTTGTTGTGACTTAGGAAACCATGATCATGGAAAAAGGGCCCAGAAATTTCAGAAACTTTGGGGAATTAAAGCTTATTTAGTTATATAGATACAGTCAGTAATGTTTTTGTTGACCACGTGTATATATAGCTGATAATGTTATTTGAAATATGCTCTTATTAGACTCTAAAGCCACTAAAACAAATTCTGCTTCAGATCTAATTCAGTATGACAAGAATACATTTGCTACTGACATGTTTATTCCCAGCTCAGACTCCGGATGGAGAATACAGCCAGCTATGAATTATGAGTTGAACCTATGAATTGAACCATTAAGTAATGCAAGCAGCTCCCTGGAAGAGGTAGAGGTAACACTTTACTAAAATACCACCGAAGAGTGATAGTAGTTTAAAAAAATATATTAACATTGTGGAGTGATGGTTCTTAAAAAATGTTGCCTGGGTAGTTGTGAATGTTTCATAAGTTAAATATTGCAGCTCAAACAAAATTTTCTTTCAGAGGTTGCATTGGGGTTCTGTTTACACAGCTGTGTAAGGTGGTAAATTGGATCACCACAGAGCACCTGTTACAGGAGGGTTCTGTATCATCCAGTTAGAGAAAGAGGTGCAACAAAACACAGAACCAGTCCCATTTCAAGCAGTAAAAACAACTGATGTACTAAAAATTGCTTGGAAAGAAGAATCACAAATCTCCAAATAGGACATCCTTAAATGAACTAATGACATGTCAGTCACAGACTGATCAGAGAATGCTCCTCAACTTTCAACAATTCAGAAATAAAATCATTAAACTACTAGCAAAAGTATGTAGTCTTCATTAAAGATGGTTATTCTTCCAGAGATGACAGACTGGAGTTTTACATAGGTGTAATTTGCTTCTGGGAACAGAAGTCACAGTAATACTTCAGAGCTCAGGCAGGTGGATAACAGTAAAATTGATGACTGAAGTAAGATATCTAGAAGAAAATGGAAGATAGTATATTCAATAGAGAAAGCCACATCGTTTACTGTACTCGCATCCCTTAAGTATACAAACAAAGTAATGTGGAAAAGCAGTTTTGCACAAAAGCTGTTAAGAAAAATAGTTTATGACCAGCTATTAAAAGAAAGGGATACATTTTCATTTCAGGAGACCAAAGCTGATTAGCAAGTACCTCATGTGGTATATATATGGAAATGGAAAACCATTTAAGTGCC
Organism: Pavo muticus; assembly: GCA_016647715.1. Taxonomy (NCBI): domain Eukaryota; kingdom Metazoa; phylum Chordata; class Aves; order Galliformes; family Phasianidae; genus Pavo; species Pavo muticus. The sequence goes on along the minus strand of JACDJE010000045.1, from coordinate 855,062 downwards.
TTTAATTATGCTACTGTATAATGAGGAAATTTCAGAGGGACGTAACAGTGCCGTTAAGTAGCCTTTCTTTTATTAAATTGAGAACTATTATATATCTATTTGATGATGGAAATAAATAGGGGTTTTTTTTCTAAATAATTTAGCTGAGAATCACAGAATCACAGAATCACTAAGGTTGGAAAGGACCTATAAGATCATCTAGTCCAACCATCCACCTATCACCAATGGTTCTCGCTAAACCATATCCCTCATCACAGCAATAGTTTGGTGGATTTTGTGGTGGTGGTGGAACTTTAGTTTTTGGTGAAGTAAGTGTATGACAAGTTTCGGTTGGGTTGATTCAAGCCATTTTTGCCCCACAGTTTTCATCCTGTTTAATTATTAGGCATTCAGGGTGACTCATTAATGAAGAAGAGGAAGAGCATCATTTCAGATTAACAAAAGATTACTGTTACTTCTGTGTTCTTACTGATTACCTTTGAGCTGTTTTTTCCTGATGGCTAAGAAGAATAAAAAGGCAAAATTCAGCACTGCAGTTGGGGTCAGATATGTTTCCACAGCTTCTTGTAACATCCTGAGTCATTTCTTCTAGTTAGAGCTGGATTTATTGAGCCTCTTCTTTCTTTCTTAAATTATGAACATAAAGAAACGGAGTTTCCTCTTGAATTCATACTGCACTGAGTGTACTAGTGTATTTGTAGGGAGCTTCTCTGATACCCCAGATACAGTTCTTGTGACTTTTGTTTGCAGTAGATTCAACCTGAGTCCTCAAAGTAGTCCCTTCGACCTTTTCTACAACAAAAAGCCCTGAAACTTAGTGAATTATTAAATGTTTTGGAGCTGACAACATTTGCTGGACAAGTCAAGTTGCTGAGCGTTCTTTCTACCCTAACACCAAGTCTTGTAACATGAATGTCCTGTGCTAGAGTTTTACTTAGAGAGTAGAGCCAGCGGGAGATTTTCAGTTCCTGTGAAGCAAATACAAGTGGGGAACATAGTGGAATTCATTAAAATCCCTTCTTTCAAGTCTTTGAAAACAAGTTACTTCAGATCTGCAATGAGGAGTTGCTTATAAAACTGTAATCTAGCAAAGAGAAAAATCTGTTTTTTGCAATTCAAAATAGAAAAGCACATGCACTAACCTTTGTTTTTGAAGGGGGAAGAATATAAATTCAGCTTTTTGTGCCTGACTTTAAATCACATTTTCCTAGTGCTAGATCACTACTGGTAGAGGAATAGCAAACCCCGTTGTTTTCAGCTTCAGAAAAAAAGTAAGTCACTCCAAAAGTAATACCTCCTATTTATTTCCATGGAAACTACAACAGCGAGTACCATAACACCATTTGATAGAGCAAATGCTCAGCTACAAAACACTGCTTTTCAGCATAGTCACCACCATTAGCTACGCATTTTTGCCAGCAATGCCGTGCTCATAATAATATGCATCAGTGGAGGTGACCACTGTTGCCACTGCAGAAACACACCACCCACCTCCTCACTGTGCTCACATCAACTGTTGGGTCTCCAGAAGCATTCAGCAAGCATTGATGAATGTCACTGGGTTTTTTTCCACATGGAGGAATTCAGTGACACACCTTTGCTTCTTCTGCACTTCTGTGTCAGACGCCATCTGTCAGACTGCCCCTCTGCTGCCATCTGCCACACAGCAATAACATGTAGCAGAATATTGGTGGGAAGGTTCGGCCTCTGCTGCCATCCCACCAACTTCTGCCTCTGGTGTCATGGGCCAACCTCATAAAATAGGAGGCATTGCTTTCGGATCAGCCTTCATTTAAATTTGTGTTCCTGTCTTGCTCTGTTATTTGCCCAATGGATAAATGACGAGTGACAGAATATCTTTTAGTTTTGAATTATGAGAAGATCAATTTATGGATTGAGAGCACTTTGATTTATAATTTTCCAGGCAGCTGTTGGATCGTAATTCTTTTTCAGCAGTTACCACTGGCATTGCATCCATAAGATGAAGTCCTTTCCATTAATATATAGAAGGAAATATTTGCTAGTCACTTCCTGATGCCACCTGTGAGTAGTTCTCTTAAAGGACTGGGGTTCTGTGTCTGAATTAGCAAAGGAACCATAAGACATTCAAACTGTCTTGAATTGTTCAACTGAGTTAGAAATAGTTTAATCTTAATGGTACATAATTGTGCAGGAAACCTGCATGAGTTAATTTGCTCTTTGTTCTCAAGTTATGTTATTAATCTTGTTCTTGTTTTTTGTTTGTTGTTACTTGACACACCGACCTCCCAGTGCTATTATTAGAACCAGCGCAGTATTAGTATTAGAACCAAGGCTTGTAATTGGTCTGGAGATTGGAATTCTTGGTGATGTATGCAAAATATAACTTATTCTCTAGCAACATAACTCACATGACCAGAGTTTAATTTGCAGTGTGTACATGGAGTTATGTTAACTTTTGGCTTTTTTTGAAGGCATATATTTGAGCTCTGAAGATGTTCAGACATGCTAAACGTCATGTTTGTGTGGGCTTACAGAAGGATGTAAAAACACACAAACAGGAAAGACAGCAGTGCAGGCCCGTACCGAGTTATTTTGTCTAATAGCAGTGAAGAATGTTCCTACTCTCAGATTTGTCTGATAACCTAATTTTCAATCCATTTTTATTTCTGGTTTCCATGGTAGCCTGTAGCAGAAGGTATTGTACTTCAGCTACATGACGTGTAGAAAAAATCACTATTTAGCTTTCTAATACTTCTCTGGCCAGTTCCTTCGGATTGATTTTGGGTTTTGGTTTTTTTTTTTAGACATCATGTCTGTGTATTAAATAGTTTATTGATACAAATATTTCATATATATCATTTATATCTTCTTAGTCCCATGTGGAATTTTGCAAAGACTTCTCATAACTCTGTTTTACCCACTTTTTCCTTTGTATTCCTCTTTGTATAAAAAATGCATCAGTTGAGATCAAAGAGTGAAACTACATTCATGTAATCTTTATGACCAAATCTTAGGTCCCGTAGGTCTTCCTAACTCAGCTGTCACAGCCAGCTTTTGCCCGAAGTTTCTGGGATATCTGCGTGCAAATAAAGCTTTGGTGTAACCAGTTTGCTGATCAGGAGCCTCCAGACTACCTTCGTATCTGTTGGCTGTAAACTTTTCAGGCTTGAGAAGGAATCGTTGCCTATTAAAATTGTCAGCTGGTTTAGCCTGGTGTATTACTTCATTGCCCTGATTATCTGATACTTCAGCCACCATTACTTTGTAGTGTTTCTTTTCATATTATATATATAACACCACAGTTGTTTATTTTACCTCCTTAATTGAGATATAAGATTAAATGTGATTTAGTTTTGACGTAATGCTTTTCTGCATGAATGGTAGCTTGGTAAACTTAACTAATTGATTGCAGAGGTGTTTAATAATGCATTCTAGGGAGAAAAGATAAAAATACAGTCAGAAATTGCATCGCATTCAAAGTTAGTTAATTGATCTCAGCTATGTACTAGATTAATTTTAGTATACTGCAATCTGAAGTAATGCATATTAGTATTAGGATTTTAATAGTAAGGCATGTTTATTTTAGCTTACGGTATTAATAGGAGTTGAGCTCACTTACTTTGGCTTTGCTCCAACCAAGGCAGGTTATAAAATAGAGATACTCCAGGGATCAGGTTCAGTATCAAAGGCATGAGACAAGTTACAGATAAACTGCAGGGCTTATATCTAGGTTTAACTTGCACAGATGATTGCGCAGATGGATATTCCATAGCTTTCTTTGAGGGAAATAAAGAATTAATCTTATTAAGTGGCTTTTGTTTCCCAGTGCTCTGAAGGGAGACTGAGCAACGAGCTGCTTTTGGGAAACAAGAGTGTCTGTGCTCCTCACCCCCTGCTAGTGTTCCTCCCTGCTTGCATGTGCCAAGCAAAGCTTGCAGTTGTGAATAGAAACAGCAAGAGATATTGCAGTGTTTTGTAAGATGCATTTAACCCTTAGGTATTTTGAGACTTTGATCTCATGGAAACAGCATAGCATGCAGGCGTTTTGAAATTGGGAAATACTTCATGCATTTATTTTTGTTCTTATCAGCCTGCAATGACAGCAAAAAAAGTAGTAAAAATCCTAGGGGGGGGGAAAAGGTAATTACATGCGTGAGATCTCATTAATAAGGAAAACTCAAGGAGAAGAAGAAACTGGAACATTTGTTTTGTACTTTCATGTAACAGAGGAATGAAGGATGAAGAGGTAAACTTGTGGCAAGTATAAAGCAAAAGAAAGAAAGAATGGACTCCAAAAATTAGAATAAAAGAATGTGTTCTGTGAGGGCAGATTTTCACAGGTGAGCTTAGGAAGCTGAAGAGGCAGATGGCCATACATCCCAGTGGTTTAGCTCTGCTTCATTGGCCAAAATGTCTGTATTTCTTTCATCAGATGTGTATGTTGTGGGGCTGCTCTAGGCTGCTGCGCAATGGTACAGCCATAACATACTGCTGAACAGGGCCGTCAATTAAAAATCTAACTCAATTTTTGAGTATTCATCAAGCAGATGACCCATATTATAATACCCTTTGGTATTTCTATTATGGCTATCAAGAAGAATTTCATGTAGGAAGGACAGCAAAGCGATTACTAGACAAGAGTCTGTGTAGACAGGTGGTTACAGCTGAGCCAAAAAAATTGGTCTGATAAAGAAAATTAAGCGTTACTAATCATCTTAAAAATTGTGAAGAAATCCTTACATTAAGACTTCCAGACATCTTAAACTGATAGCAGGGGAGAGGGAGCACTGAGAAGTGGAGCCGGAAGAGTAAGTGACTGCTTTATTCAGCAGCTGCATGCATGGCGTCTTGCGTTTGGAAATCTGCAGAGAGTTGTACTAGCAGCATAGTAAGACTTGATGTGTTTTAAGTGTAATTTTTAGTTCATGCCAAGCACAGTTTCAACTAATTATATTACTTTTTGCAAGGTATAGTGTCCAAAGCAATCTGAGAGGAAATTGTAAATAAGATTTTAAAGCATTTTCCAGATGAAGCCTGCCATACTTCCAGTGTTCCTCTCTGTTTTTCTGCTTTTTCCTTAATGGTATTTGATTAATTTTTTCGCCATCTTTGTATTAATTAGTGTTCTTTATTTCTCCGCTCAAGCTCTTCATTCCCACTTGTATTTCACCCTCTGTTTATTGCTATTGGTCTTTCAGCACTCTTTCTAAGTTTGCATAGGTATACCTTTGTTTTGTCTTTGTTTACTGTCAAATACAAAGGGAATTCTAGACATCCGCTGTTGAGAAACAAGGGATTTACTGACCTTTCTCAGCTTTTTGCTCTTTCTGCATTCCCACTTACATTTTTTGTCAACACTGTCATGATCTCTGTGTGTTCTCTCATCTTTCCTTGGTTTGCATCTCCAGTTGCCATTCTATGCAGCTTCAGATGACCTCAGAGCTGCCCTAGAAAGGCTCTTTCTCCAGCCTTCTCATGAAAGCTGCCAGCACTTTTTTCTTTTCTTAGTTGTGAGGTGACAGTTCCCACTTGCATTATATTTATTACAAGCATATCCAGACTTTCACTGATTTAGGCTCTAGTATAGGCTCTCTTTCCTCTGCCAAAGCATTTTGAGCAGCTATTGTTAAGTTTACTTTAAGTTCACTTTTAATATGATAATTCCTCTTATTTTTTTATAACAGCCAAATCCAGACAAGAAATAATAAAAAAAATACTTGTGGTCTTTTTTGCATAGGGTTTCAGCTAATTTTTGTTAACTGCCTCCGTGATGTGATTGGCTAGCCCATGCACAGCTTCATTGGTAAAAATGTTTTTCAGACAGCAGATACAGTATTTGTGCCACTCCCTATGGGGAGGACTTTTTTTCAGATAAATACTAATGTTTAAAGCATAGCTGTTACTGACTTCTTACTCTTGATTTTCAGTTTGCTTTATGGCTGGGCTCAGAGTACCTCAGACAGCTCTCGAAGTTCATGAAATGGAAACTTGAAGTACTTAGTTCTGTATAATAGATACATATTTGCAGTAAGAAAAAAGCAAGATTCTTGCCTAGGCTAACAGGATGGAATCCTCTCCAGTAAAGAAGGGCTAATGCAAGCTGTTCCCTTTCTTCTTAATTTTTTTCTTGCATACCCAAAAGAAGGTGGTAGAGGCAGTGTACTTGCGGATACCGTTGTTTGTGTGCTGTACTTTTTTGAATTGATCCATGATAGCCCAATGTAGATGCTTGAAAAATGAAGAATGTGCAGCTATGGGCCTTCTTTGACATAGTTTAGATTGTCCAGACTCTCATAGGAACTCTGAAGTGACAGAAAATAGCGGTCTGCAGCATCCTCATCAATTCCTCTTGTACGACCTCCCTCTTTCTTCCCGCATTTACCTGTCAAGTTCATTGGCTGTAGCAAGAGCTGCGCACATCCAAAATGCAGTAATTTCACCAGTACAACCCCTGTTCACTTCCAGGCCTATTCTCTGTTCTGATGAAGCTTGACAGAATTGTAGACAGCCATGTAAGTTGGCTGACACATCACAGTGTACATAGAAGAAACTAAATGAGGATTGCAGAGAGCATCTAAAGTTTGGCACATGCTTTCTGTAAGTGCACGTATTATGTATTTTTTGTGGACAGTTTCTCAAATTCATTTATTACCTTAAACAAAGAAAAGCCCCACACACGTGCTCGGATATTCAAAAAATGTTGGAGTGAACAAACAGATAAGAGGAAATAGAGTTTTATCTTAGCAAGGTAGGAAAAAAGAGCTATGTGAAAAAGGAGAATTTCTCTTATCTTGTGTACTTGTAAATGGGGAATGATGAAGATTAAGGCGTTGCTGTCAGCCAGCTCTGGTAACCTTTTGTATTGGCTTTTCATAGATCATGGCTGGTAAATGCTTTTCATCTCTACTTGAAACAAATAATTTCCTGAGAAGCAGAATTAATGAGGAGTAATACTTCGTGTATCTGCACTGCTTGTCTTTACTGAGTGGTATGAAAGCTACTGAGCATACTGATCAAGTGGCAGATACTCTTTGTGATGCCATGTAATTCTCTAAAAGAGTTTTAGTAGAAGCTTACAAATTTTTGGATGCTAAATCAGCTACATAGACAAACACTGCTGCGGAAGAGGTTGCTATGCTCCATTTGAAACTTTTCCTGAGAAGGAGTGGCATTCACAATGTGAACATCCCTGTCTGGCTCTGGCCTCAGGGTTTTTTTGTTGTCTTAGCAGACTGAGGTAATGACTTAGATTGTCTTTGGCTTCTGCTCAACTACCTGCTTAGGTAAAATTCATTGGAACATTTTAGATTTGTCAGATTTGGTTGCAAGAAACAGCTCAGATGTTATTAAGCAGAATAATTAAAGATAGAAATGCATACAAACCTCATTTCCTCTTTTCAGATTAATAAAAAAGCAGATAATGTTTTTCAGGAAGCTGATGGCTTTCATATAATCAGCAGAAACAAATATTTTTGACTTCAGTTGTTTCAGACACATTTCTGTGTCTCCAGTCTTGTTTTGTGAAGCACGACAGCGTTTATCAAATGGACTACTCAAGTTTGTTAGCTTTCTGCTGGTCACGTAGTATTAATTTTGCTGTTATGTGGGAAGATACCAGTCAGTGTTTGACTGCCTGGTAACTCTCAGAGTGATGAATAGGGAATTCTGAAAAATGAATATCTATATTTTATCTCTTATTAGTTATATTATCTATATTTTTTACCTTATGGAAAATTCAGTGTTTTTCAAACTGCTCTGGGGTTTACTGTAATGGCTACGAAATATTGTAGGTGGCACAAAGAGGGTGGTTCATTGTAAGTACAAATACCAATACAAAGCAGTTTGTTTTAGCTGAAATTGGTTTATCAGACAGATTCAGTGTTTTTAAGACCTTTGCTATTTTTACCCCAAGCTTCATCTGTGCACTGTAATGAGAGACACCTGCTACCAAACTTCAGTTCACACAGCAGGAACTTATAACACCTTGATAGCCAACCTCGCAGCATGGGACTTGTGCAGTGAATGTGGGTTTCGTTATGCCTGTAGCCTTTTAACAATTGATGTAATATTTTTACTCAGCTCTTGGGTACGGAAATGTTTATGTTGTTAAGCTCTATTAATATGCTTGTGTTTGGATTGTATGAGTCTTCTGTTTTGGGCACTGCTGGGAAGTGTCTGGCTCCTTTGTCTTTACACCTTCCAAACAGGTATGTGTATTTGCTGATAAGATCCCCACTTGGGGGTGGGAGGGAAGAGCCTCTCTTTTTACTGAGGGAAGCTTGAGGGCTTGCATGTTAGCAGTGCAGCTGGTGGGTGACTCCTAGATGTAGAAATAGCCTGATAAAACTACTCTCAAAGAGTAGTTATTCCTGAACTTTCAGCCCTTCCTCCAGCATCCTGATGTTTCTGTTGCTGGATTTGAGTAACTTCTGACAGTGTGAAGCTGAAGTTCGGTTTCACATATGAAGTGATAAACTGTTACTCCTAGTCTAGTTGTTGCTTCCAATGATTTGGAAATATAACCTCTTTGCTCAGTAGCCTCTTGAGAGGCAAAATTAAGAATCAGAAATTAAAGACGAGTTTATGTGTATGTATTAAAAATAAAGGAGTGTATCATAAAATTACATTGCATCTGCATCTTGAGTGTTTAATGCATTTCAGACCATCTCACTTCCAGAAGAACATAAAGACCCAAGCACCAGGGAAAAGAATGACAAATAGAGGAATAATTATTCCCTGTTTCTTGCAAAAAAGACCCCATGCTTATCCTGCCAATCAATCAGGCAGCATTTCTAAAATAGAATGAGTTACTTTCTTAGAGAATGTAGAGCTAAGCTGCGGTTCTGTGGTATGAAAAGTCTGAAACGATTCAGAGCTGATAGATCCACTGGCAGCAGTAAGTACAACGTTCACAGCATGGCTTAGCAACCTGCAGTTGAGTAAACCTGAACTGCTGCCCAGTGCAAGATTGATTTATACATGTGCACGTCCTTGCACACCTCCTAACACCTCGTGCTGATTACTGAGTACGGAAGTCGTTACATTATTTCCTGCTTCATCAGGTTGATGTGAAATGTTTCTTTTAGCAAAAGTTTCCTTATAGCACAAACGTGGGAAACTGCAGGAATGAATAGTGCTGGAAAAAAAAAAAAAAAAGAGAGAGAGAAAAAAATCAGTTGTAGAATGAGTAGTAAGCAGGTGGAAAGTTTCAGGAGTTTAAAGCCAGGAATGCATTGGAGCCGGTGCTTTCCCCTCTCCTTGATCACAGGCTGTTCAATCACAATGAGGTGAGGCAGAGCAGGGCAGGATGCAGCTGCTGGAGGCCTGTAGCTGAGGATGCTTCCACTGAGTGCAAAAGCATTAAGACATTAGTAGGAACAAAGCACTGCCTTTGGGGTGGCAAAGGCTTCAGAGCTTTTGCTCATGTTTGTGCCATTTACTGTTGTTCAAGTCTGCTGTGATCTGACAAAAAGGTGGATGCCTTCTGAGAATTATTACTTTGAGCCATCAAAGCATGAAAGGATCCATTTTGTTCAGTCATTCAGTACAAATACTACATTGCAAGTTGTGTGGCTTTAGTTATTAATTATGTGGCTTCTGTTATTCAAAGTCAGTGACATTAACATCAAGATGAAAAGCAGCTTACCGTTTCCAAAGGCAAATACTGTAAAACTGTGCCAAAACAGTATTATCTGACTTAAACTCACTGAAGAAGTTTCCTGTATAAAAAATGTTAAGACTTGAATACGTGAAGCGTGCTATTTCTGGATGCATTAAATTATGCAGGTCTGCCCCTTTTTTCTAGTAGTAGCTTGTGGAATTACTATGCTTTTTTTTTTTCTGAAATGCATTATTGCCATTTTATCAGTTTTGTTCCTATGAAATTATTTTGCAGTCTTGGCTGTCAGCCTTAATTCTAGCTGTTCTAAATAATTTTGTTACTGGCAAACTTTGCCTGCTTCATCCTTCCTTTCACAGCATTTATATCTGCTGGTTAGCATATTTCTATCAAAATCCTTGTTTAAAAAGATATGTTACATTCTGAAAACTGGCCATTTTTCTTATCTTTATTTTTTTTTTTAATCTTTTAATCTAAAAAAACCACCTTTATTATTGTATGACAGCCTATTGAAAAACTAAAATAAAGAAGTTCATTGTCAGGTTTGAAAATGGATGTGTGTTGAATAAATGTATGACTTGACTTATTGATGCTTAGGAAGCTCCAAACCATTTGTGAAGCACTGCTTTGCAAAAATACCTTCAAGCCTTGAATAGGCACAACTGTTCTATAGTACAGAACCTTCTAGGGTGGCACAACAGTCACAGTTAGTGGGTGGTAGTTCATTGGGTCAGGGCTGGGTTCTGTATTTCTTCTCTTTCATTCTTCAGACACTTAGATTACTTTAAGCAAGTAGCAGATTCTTGCTCATAGGAGATGGGAATTTCATAGGATTTCATTTCTTTGCAATAAACATTTTATTTCTGTCACTTTTTACAACAAGAATATGTAGTGATTTTTTCAATTAAGAGGAAATGACTGGGTTGTCATTAATGCATATCACTGTCCTCTTTGTAGCATTTTCAGGCAGTCTTTGGTGTGTATCTTTCTGTATCTTTAATAAGAGAACTGTTATCTTCACTGGCATGTTCTGGGTCAGTATAACTTACATAAAGGATTGAACAGCCAAATTGTATGAATCACTAGTTGTATACATGAATTTGTCAGCTTCTTAATCTTATCCAAAACTTTGAACTTTAAAGTGTACCGTAGAATTGTTCACACTAACAATGAAACAACTATCCTTGAATTGGGATACCAGAAATAGCAATAATAATTGCTATTTCATACTAAAATTCTGCTTCTAGAGTAGTGAAGCCCGTGTCAGTCAAAAGATTAACAAGTCTTCTTACCTTTATTAGCACTTTTGACTTCTTGTATTGAGGGCTGTGTACAGCTATGGTCACTACTGATGTTACTGGTTGGTTTAAGTCAGTTTCCTATTTAGTAAACTTTTGAGGTTTCCATACTGAGTATCTTCTTTAAGGCCAAATTTGGTTTTGAAACATCAGCAGAAACAGTGAGGCTAATTCTTGCCTGTGCTAAAGTTATGTAAACCAGAACAGTAACAGAGTTCTGTGCCTTGTGTTATGGAGGATGCAGAATTAGAAATGCTTTAGTAGTGGTCCCTTTGAATGTGCCTCTCACTGTCTCAGTCAATTACCATGTACGTTATGCATACGTGCCCTCACTGGCCATGTAATGAGCTCAGAGTAGGAACTGTAGGTGGCAGTCAGGCTTTGGGAGGAGAGAGCACGAAAGGGTCGTACAAATGGAAAGGACCGTAATGACCAAAGTTAGGTTTCCATTCCTGAAACTGGATTTTGTTGCAGATTTTTCTTAGGTTTAACATGGAAAAATGTCTCTATTCTCAAGTATTTCTTCACGATGACGATTAAAAACTTAGTATATTTGTTACTTTCTCTTCTGTCTGGTGGAAGTCTGTTCTTTTCATATGTTTCTCATACCACGTATGGCTCCCAGTGGGTTAGTACAGTACTCTATAGTGGCATTTCTGGTCTCTGTCTTTTCTTATTTAATTCAAAGAATAACTGTTGGAAAGCATTTTTAGCAAAATCGAGATCTGAAAACTCAGAAGCAGCAGCTTGCCCCTAAATCCTTGTCCTGTATAATACCAGTGTTTTTATTTGGTCTGAAGTCTAGTGTAAATCTCTGGAAAATGTCTAGGCAGTGATAGAAGGGGAGGGAATATAGGAGTTTCTGCTGTAGGAGTTTACAGCCACCAAAACAGGTGCTATGGCTTTTATTCGGTATATGGTTATGTGCCATACAGTAATCTGTGAGATGGAGGGTCTTTAAACTAGTGAGGTGTCATCAAGGAGTAGAAGATAGTAAGTCAAGGATTATCCAGTTAGTTTGTATAATGTGGTGGTGACTGTTCTCTGATACAGAAGGTAGAGAACACAAATAGAGAATATTTTCTGTGAGAGGTAATTTTAATTGTTGGGATGGCAACTTAAATGGGCTGAGTCATTAAAATAATATTCCCAGTTCTACAAGAGCAAAGTGAAGAGCAAAATAATGGTGATGATCTTCAAAAGAGGATGTGAACGTACTGAGCACATAGAGATGCAAGTTTGCATGAGAAACACAACCAAGAGGAAAGAATGAAGGCTCCTAAAAAGGATACTTAACAGTCAAGTACAAAATGACTTAAAGCAAAAGAAGAATAGGGACTATAGTAAATGAACAACATATTTGATTCATACACTATGCAATGGTCTGGAAATCAAAATGTAGAGTGATAAATAAATATAAATAAATAGATAAATTAAAGGTAAATGTTCAAGAATTGTAGAGTAATGCATACAGTGAGGAAAACAAAGTACAACAAAGTGATGCTGTGGTAAGCAAAAGGATAAGCGGGAGATCAAATCAAGAATTAGACGACAAGAGAATACGCTTTCCTTGTGTGTTTCACTTGAATGGTAAGGTCTTAACTTTGCAGGGAAATTTCAAAGAATACATTTGAATGTGATTTGGGAATTGACACGTTAGGTACTTGGTTTCTGTTTTGTATTAGGATGGTAAACATAAATGAGCTGCTAGAATTCTTTCTAGTAATTGCTTCTGATTCTCTGGTTGGAAAGGTTTTAATTGTATGAGGATGTGATTTGTTTATTTTTCTTCCATTGGGATTCTTGCTGTTTCATTCAGCGCATGTCCATGATCTGAAGCTGTTCTAAGGATGAATTAGGGCTGTGTCTTTTAGGACAGTAATAGCTTTTGAATACTACTTTATTGGCAGCAGAAGCTGGGCAACATAGAGAGAATGCAGCACGAGTAATTGGGGAATACGACAGTAAAAGCATCTTCAGTCCTTGGGTGTGCCACAGAAGCTAACATTCACCTATTTAGGCTGTCTTCTTTGTAGAACCCTGATTTCTGGTTTGAGTAAAGTGTTTCAGTATTCAAGCTCAGAAATGAATGGAAAGTTAGGATTTAGGGTGCTTAACATCTGTTTGGGCCTGCTGAAGTACATCCAGTACTATTTCTATTTAGATTAATGATTAATACATATTTATTCCAATCAGGTAAGATCTATATTAATATTCCTGTGGGATGGTACACAACTCACAGAAAATAGAATTTAAATAAACAATGTGTGTAATTTCTGGTTAGTTTCAGGCTGTTCTTTTCTGGGAACAGTGAATGAAATGTTCCAGAAGTACACGTGACCTAGGTTGAGTCATGAGAAATAATGTATGGTTTGATACTGGTCCTTTTTTATCATCTTTCATACAGAGGTTTGTCATTAATGCTTTTGAGGTGATTTAAAAACTGCACTTTATGGACGTTGTAGAAGTGGATTATTTCTGTCCTATAATGTTAGTGAGGAGAAAGGTGTAGGAAATGCACGTTGAATGATACTGGGGGAAAGAAATATTGCCCACCCAGATATTGTGTAATCATCATTCATCCTTGCAAGATCTTTATTGAACCTACCTTCTCTTGACAGTTTCACCGTGCTGTGATCACTACTGACTTTTTGCTAATGCTCCCACTTTGTAGGAGCTGACTGAGTTTGGGCAGGTGTTCCAAAGGAGAAGGGATGATGTTGGCTTTGTAGCTTCCTTGAAAGGAAGGAGCAGAGATGAAACCTCACTGTGGTTCATAGGATGTATGTGGTTCATAGGATGTAATTTGTTGCCAACTGTCAGGAGTTTGGATTTCAGTAGTCTATTTAGTAGTGAGCAATTTGTTTTCATTGGTAGTGTTTAAATGACTGTAGGCTATTAGAGGTGGAGCACCACTCCTGCCATGGCCTTATTTCTGTTGTGTAAACTTCCCTCTCTTATATAAGTACTGGAACTGCCAGCTTTCTGATTTTTTGTTGTTGTTACTTCTCTTCTGTGAAGCTTTCTAGAATAGCTGGGTTATTCTTCTCACTGTAAATATACGTTCTGAAGCCATTGAGCTGTCTTCACTTCCATGGGCTCTTGTCCACTCTGCCACCCCTAGGAGATGTCAGGAGCTTCCTTCATCCTGTGCAGGCCCTACACCGTGCCCACAGCGAGCCGGGCCAACACTTACTTGGGAAATGTGTCCAGAGTCTGAACACACCTTCACTGTAATACCTCTGCATGGTGACCAGTAGAAATCCTCAGGTGCCCAGGAGATAGATGAAGCTCTTTCTGTTCTAGCTGAGGTAGTTAAAATGCCTTTCCGTGATTCAAAGGAGATGCCTGTGATCTGTAGTCCTGTGACTGCAGCTGGGCCAGTATAGCGGGCAGCTTACAGGTTTGTGCATTGTGGTACAGTACATGCAGTTTGTTGTCTGATAGCTACACGGGAGTTGCATCTTATACCAGCCATCAGCTTTCTTTGGGTGCTCATACTGCGTCTGCAAAGTTGTGCAATTAAAGAAGCAGGAATAAATAGACCTACTCATAAATGTATTATGTTGCAGCAATGCAATTAAAAATAAATAAAGCGGTGTTCAAGTAAAAATTTTACTTGACTGTTACGTAACATAAGTAACAGGAGGTCATTTAAAAGCTAGAAATATCTGAGGCCCTAAGTAATAGCAACCACAGTATAATTTCATTCCATACCCTCAGGGAGAAAAGATACAGAGAACTGCATCAGAATTACACGAAATTGAAGGGAGATTTGTATCGAGTGAAATGCATTAACAAGGAGTTTTGGTTACAGTATTTTTACTTTTGTCCAACAAAGTAACGTGATTATATTTCATGGAAACTATGCAAGGTTATTAACAGAAGTCATAAATAAATTGAATGAGTAAAATTTGAATCAGGACTATGAAAAATGTAAAGAACCAACAGTCAATAAGTTAAGTACTCAGTGGGGCTTACTAATCAAAATCAGGACAGATGACACCATGCAGTGAGAGGGATAAATGCAGCTGAGGTGGATTTACTGTTCAACACGCTGAGACATACTGAACTGTTATAACATTGAGGGAAACACAGCATAACTATACTTAGAGATGAGTTTGAAGCTGATAAAACAGTATTCTGTCATGCGATATTCTTTTGGGTTTTTGTTTCTTATTAATATACCACATTACTAATTGTTTATTAAAAATATGGAAATTGCCATGCACAAATGTAAATCACTGCTTTTAGAACTGAGGCTGACAGTGTAACCTAGTATGAAATAGATAAGTAAATATTACTTCATGAAGAAACACTGCCATTACAAGAAATCAAGACTTAAACTGCGTTCTGAAATAGTTTCCTTGCAAAGATGTAGAAGATGGGTGAGCTCTAACTGTGTTTTCATATTTTGAAATGTATATGTTTCGAATGCTTGTTATACTTATCTTTACTTTGCCTTTGTACAGGAATTAATGCTGGTGGCTGTTATTGCGGTTTGAATTTTTGGAGCCATGCAGTGGACTGTTAATCCAATTGAATTTTTGGTAGCAGTAGCAAGACTTAGTCTTTGTAATGCTAACAAGGTTGGGCTTGTAGCTCTGTGGTTTACTTAAGTTTTATGCATTTCCTCCATTAGCAAAAGAGGATTGTCAGGTGGCAAAAAGATGGTGATGAATTAAAATATATATATATATATCAGTAACAAAAAATAAAAGTTCCATATGCTGACTTCTGATACATGGCTAGAGATTCAGACAGTGTTTAGTTACTAAGGGAGTGATGTGATGTGAAGGTATTTTTTTTGTTTATTCTGGCTGAATTTAGGATCAAGTCACAAGAACTTTCATTAATTGCTATTGCGTTGTCATATTTTCAATGTTTGCTATCATTGTTCAATGCTATCAATTTAATTGTTTGGGTAATGGGAGAATGACATAATCTACATGAAGGAGTAACATAGATGCAAATACTGCTTTTAGTCCTGAGCTGGCCCACATCTTGACTGACCCCTTTGAGCCTTTGGTTTTCGAGAGCCTTATGGAGTACAGTGCCACATGATGCAGTTGTGCTGGCTCTGGTCTGAAAACCACTTGTGTGTCTCCAAATAGAGATCATGGAATATCTGTAATCATAGAAGGGGGAGGATTACTAGTAATGGCCATAGAACTGAAAGACAGACTTAATTTGATTTTACAGACACAATTAAAACCATTTGGTGACTGCAGACATGGTGTGAGTCCTGCATTACTTTTTAGTTGCTTCTGTATCACGCATACTCAGTTTTGAAGAGTAAATTTTACTAATTTCTATTCAAATCGTTACACCCGTTTCTTCAAAAGACACATTTGTTCAAAGTGTTTCTACTATCATTGCATTATATGGTCTTTCATACGTGCTATTGAGCTGTACGTTTAGCAGCAGAAAGACTTCGATATTGATATTTTGATATAAAAACAGAGTTGTTAATTTCTTTCGTTCCTTTATTACCCTACAGGTACTGTAAGAATTGAAATGTTCAGGAACATGCAAAATGCGGAAATAATAAGGAAAATGACAGAAGAATTTGATGAGGTATGGTATACGGATAGTATGCAGTAGTTTTAGCATATATTCTACAAATAGTATACAGACATCAAATAGCTTTAAGCATTATGAAATACGTTACGGTATGCCTTGGTGGTAAAATAAAAATGCAATGGGCATGAAACCAGTGGCAAGCAATGTTTCTGTATAAGAAATTGCACCAACAAGCAAAGCAGCAATTTAAACTGCAGAATGAAAATCGACGGACCTATATTAGCTTTAGAAATAATAATAATGGAAAAACAGAAAGTAATAAAATGATTTGAAACTGTAGTTACAGTTACTTATCTTGAAAAGTTAGTGTTGTGAATTGAGTAGAAATAACAGTAGTGAAAAGTTTGTGGTCTGATGTGTTGAAAGGCTTAATTGTACTATCACAAAAAATCATGGAGCAAGCTCCCATCTCATACTGCAAGAGAGCCTAGCCAAGTCTGTACAAGAGCTGCCTTGGGTCCATGCTGGTTCTTCATCTATCCATATCCTAGGTATTAGAGCTGACTGTATCAGAGGGATTAATAAGAGGAGGCAGTAGGAAGAACTGTAGAAAGTTTTCTCACCTCACTTAAATTTGTGGTGCTATGCTGGACGCTGTAGTTCACTGCTTGAAACTGCCATGGTGCAACAAAGAACTCTGCGTTCCTGGGACAGGACTGTAGGCTTGGCGTTTGCACCGCTCCGATCAGTTTTCTGTGTGCAAATTGTTATTGTGTTCATTTGTATTGGCAACTTAAAGCAAATAGTAAGTTGACATAAAAGTTATGTTTTGTAGCAGTGTTACGCAAAGAAATAGTCTTTCAGAAGTTCTAAGCGTTCTGTTTGAAACAAATCTTCTGCCAAAATGCAGATGTTCCAAATCTTAATGGTTTTGAGCTTTGAAATTTTCAAATTAGGGAGTGTGATGCCTCTGATTTTTGTTGTGGTTATTTTTGAAACAGAACTCTTGTTTCTCTTAAATTAGGTGTTCAAATGCTACTTGTTAAGATAATGCCTTTTAGCATTGTAGTGATAGAGAAACCAGGGTCATTGTGACTACCTTACAATTGTCTTCTTCTAATATTAGTGTACTTTTTTCTTTGCAATTGTAGCCATTTTAGTATGGTTGTAATATCACAGTATTGAGTTTGATTTGGGGTTTTTTTGCTGCAGTGGAGTATCTTCTGTTAAGAGGTTAAAAGGTATTTGATTACAAGTCCTCTCTGTTGAAGTTACTGGCTTTACCTGGATGGATAACAGGACTGCTTGTTCTTTGTGAAAACACAGAACTGATGATTAGAGACGGTTTTAACTTTGACGCTGCTGACTTCCTGTCTTTGGGGAGAGATCCAGGGCAGAACATTAGCACCTTAACGTTTTGAATAAATCTGGGATTGACTAACAAATCAGGTGACCAAGAAGTTTAGGAATTTTCTAATGGGGGGNGGGAGGGGCAGTCTCACTGAGCTGCAGTATTGTGAAATTAATCTTGGAAAGAAGTTAAACTTGAAAAAAATCCATTGCATCAATCAGACGGTAGCTTTATCGCAAGAAAAAGGAAAAGTTTTTAAGATCAAATAAGGGCAGTATTTAGTATCTGATAAGATCTCAGCTGCAAACTCGAGTAAAGCATATTCCGTGGGGAGAGGCAGCCAGATGATTAGAATATTAACCTGGGGTGGAAGTGGAGAGTGGAGAATGATACAGATGTTCAGATACACAAGACTTTCTTTAGATTTCGACCTTAAATACTTCGAAGTTTTCCTCTGTCATCCTTTACCTCCATTTCCTAACTCAGGACATAAGGAAAAGAATTGTCTGGATGCATATTTTGGACTATGTATAGCTAATAAAGCAAGCATAGTACAGTTATAATCAAATCTCTTAAAAAGTGATTTCATGCCTACAACGTTCTTTATTTATTGAAGAATTAATTGTTGTTGTTATTGTTCTTCATTGTCTGGGGTCCAGTGTTCACTGAGAGTATTCATTTTCTCATTCTTCAGGACAGTGGTGATTACCCCCTTACCATGCCTGGGCCGCAGTGGAAGAAGTTTCGATCCAATTTTTGTGAGTTCATTGGAGTGCTCATTCGGCAGTGTCAATATAGCATCATCTATGATGAGTACATGATGGACACGGTCATCTCTCTTCTGACTGGTTTGTCAGACTCCCAGGTCCGGGCTTTCAGGCACACCAGTACATTAGCTGGTAAGTGAAATGGTGCAAAAGAGTGTTTTCAAAGAAGTCATTACTATTTAGTTGTTTTGAGAATTACTGCTGATTTTGATACAGGTAGAATTTGACAAGCACTGAGAACTCTGGAAAGCTTTATCAAATCCAAGCACCATGTGCATCGTAACTGTACTTAGTTATACACTTTTCTTTCTGTAAGAGAATATATCAGCCTCACAGGTTCCTGTCAAATCCAGGGGACTCTAGTGAATCCTTTGAATCAGAAGTGGCAGACTCGTGTCTTATATTTATTAATTGTTCATTTGTTGTATGCCTCAGTAATTTCTCATTTCAGAGTACAGACTTATTTTAAGTGTCAATAAAATTCTGTGCCTTCACTCTTGAGAAACTAACGTTGGGAATGTTGGACCAAAATTCTGTATCTCACTGCTTTCTACCTCTGGCCATAGTGCACTTTTCAACACACCTGCCTACATCTGAGTCAGAGTGGTTATATTATTAAACAGAAATAGGCTTTATAGAGTGTATTTCATCTGACCTATGTTAGAAGTCTCTGATAACGTGGATGAATTGCTGTGTAGAAGCAGCTATGTTTCTCCAGTTGTAAATTAATACTACAATTCCTAGCTTAGATACAGGTATCTAAAACTAGTTCTATCAGGTGATGTCTTTCTACTGACCTCATGCTGAAATGCATCTTCTTGGAATGCTGCTGAAAATCTGTGCCAGTTATTTCATCTGAGATGGAGACTGGATTCATCTCTGGCTGATACTGGATACTGATCTGATACTGGATACTGATCTTAAATTCCATGTGATTTTGACTTGCTATTTGCAAGAGAGATCATGGAGAGAGAATAATGCTAATATATGCTAGATATATGATGTACTGTGAAAGTAATGCCTCCTGTGTGTTTCCATGGAAACTATAACGAATACAAAGAGCACGGTAACACTATTTGGTAGAGCAAATTCTCAACTACAAAACACTGTTTTTCAACATAGTCACCACCATTAGCTGTGCATTTTTGCGAGTGATGAACAAGAGCCTGCATACCACACTCGTGCAAATGTGCACCAGTGAAGGTGACTCGTCACTGCAGCCATTGCTGAAACACACCACCCACCACTTCTCTGTGCTACATCCACTCTTTGGTCTCCAGAAGTGTTCAGCAAGCATCAGTGAATGTCACTGAGTGCCATTTTTTCCACATGGAGGAATTCACTTCCGCTCCTTTACTCCATACACACTTCAGTGTAAGACTCCGTCCTGTCAGACTGCCCCTCTGCTTCTGTCTGTCACACAGCAACAACATGTAGTGGGATATTGATGGGAAGGCTCAACTTCTGCTGCCATACCACCAGTGTCCACCTCTGATGCTGTGGGCCAACATAATAAAACAAGGCATTACTTCTGGAACAGCTCCTATAGTCTTGGTCTCTTAAATTGACTGGTTCATCCTTATGTGGGCAAATGTTTGAAAAGCGTGAGAGGTTTGACTGGAAAGAGGAAATGGCAGCATACATTAGAGATGCTACCCAAGAACCATGCTATGTGGAAGAAATAGTTGCTGTTCTGTAACCAGAAACTGCAAGCGAGGATGAGCAAATGCCAGCGCCTCTGTTTATCACAGCTGGCTTCAATTATTTAAGGCAGTGCTGGCTTCTTGCATGAGAGGCATAATCAATTAATAGGCCATACACTTACTTATTTTTATGTACTAGCAAGCTATGGGAGCTTTGTTTTGGTTCTGCAAATTTCCCTTAGGCTAGTTTTGGCACGTTAGATTATACTGCTCTCCTGCAAAGAAGAGGTCGTCATGATGCTGTGAAGCTCAGTCTTGATAAGAAATTATGAAAATCTTTTAGAATTTCATTTATACTTTCTGAGGTCTTTGTTTTCAATTTTCCCTGTGCTAGCCAATTTGAATGAGAAATGATTCATTATAGCAAGAAACTAAGGTAAGAAGTTTATGTGGGTACTTCTAGATTTACAGGCTTTAAGCGATGGATAAGAGAGTTAATCATAAGAACAGTTTCACTTCTCCATTTGTATAATTGCTTGTTGATCTTGAGGACAGTGCTGCATATTTAGCCAGAGAGAATGCAATTGTTAATTTTTTTGTTTGTTTTCAGTGTTGTAAACTGTGATATGCCATGTAACCACACAGAACATGGGAAAGACACTTGCTAATGTATTTTTTAAAACTGAATTAAGATGGAAAAATATTTGTTAACGATGTTGTATCCAGAAGGTTTGCAGATGTGAATAAAAGGGCACTTGAAGTTCTAATCATATATTTATACAATCATACGCTTGGCTTTAAAGCAGGGTCAGATTATCTTTCAGAGATGCATTGCTGTGGTCCTTTGTAAATTCATTAATTCTCTGCGGTTAAGAGTTACTCACTGGTTAAGAGTTACACTTAATGTGGAGGCATCTATAATGAGGCCTCAGTAGAGAAATGCCTGTAACCCACAGTAACTGGCTTCATGATATACACCGATCCCATGGATTCGTATTCTTGCTCTATGATATTATGCACTTAGAATTTGCAGAAAGGGTAAAAAACATTGCCTGGAGCTCAATTTGGTACATATGCTCTGATTTCTGATCTTTAGGTCAGCCGAGTGACCCGGGTATTGCTTGGGTGGGAAGTGCCTATCCAGATGGTTCTGTATCAGGGTCAGGATGGTTATTTTCTGTGAGTATGGATCTGCTTGAGGCAATATTTTTGAGCTCTGACTGCAGGTTAAGAGTCATATTCTGTCTTTTGCTTTTGCAGCTATGAAGCTTATGACTGCTCTTGTGAATGTTGCCTTAAACCTGAGCATTCATCAGGATAATACACAGAGGCAGTACGAAGCTGAGAGAAACAAAATGATTGGCAAAAGAGCTAATGAAAGATTGGAGCTGCTGCTTCAGAAAAGAAAAGAGGCAAGTGAAAAGAAGTTGTTTCGTTTCCTGGCTCATGGGAATTCCCTCCAACAGAAAGTCTGGACTGATTCGTGACTTCAGTTGTGAGAGATGAGGGATTAGTTCTGCTGTGGTGTTTGTGTGATCTCAAGCATGCCACAAGGGCCACACTTCTAAATTGTGTATCACCATGTACAGCTGAGTTTGTGCACTGTTCTGCTTACACAAGATGATTTCTATTCTCTGTCTCATAAACATGACCATGCAGGGAGAAAACTTGTCTCAATTGTATATAGTAACCTATTGCAGTTATGCAAAATGGTTTTGAATAGAGTCTCTTGTAGTCCATCGCTGTGCTGCCCATTTCCCCCATTAAGCACTGCGATTGTTATGTAGTGTCTTGTTATCACTTCTTCTTGAAACTACTTTTGAAAAACACCAGAGTCAGGGCTATAGCGCTTGGGCTCTAGAAGGAGAAGCTAGGGAGACGTTACAGCCACTTTTAGCAAATATCACACTGCCACTAGGTGATCAAAACCATTAGAAGGATGCTGTAATCATCCCTAAATAAAATGCATCCTAGGAAATTCAGTTCTAGAGTTATATTTAAAAAAAAAATATCTAGAAATGATAAGAATCAGAATGTGGACATGGAAACAGCCAAAATCTGTAAAGATACCATGCAAAACTCATGATTTAGATTTAAATGTATTATTTTTAATATATTAGTTTTGAATGCATTTCTTCCACTACAGTTTTTACTCTGTGGGAAATTATGGATGTCTGGGTTCCCCACCCATGTATACCTTGGATTCTTTTAGGTATAACTTCTGACTTTAAATTGCTTGACTTTACAGTCTCAGTCTGGGGAATAATTACAATTTCACATTTTTAGTTGTATTTTAACTCTGTGATCCACAGCACAGTTTTCTCTTGATTTTATAGTTCTTGAAAATGGTTAATTTAATAAAATTGAGACTCGCTTGTGCTGGAACTGAAACATTTGAAACGTTTGAAATGAAGCATGTCAGTCTTAAAGCATCTCAGAAGCAGAGCTGCTTGGCTAAAACAGCTGGGAAGCAGTTTTTATCCCACGTGTTGATTGTTGCTTGAATTTTCCAGAGGACAAAGTAGCTATTTAGGCCCACGAACTTGATTCAGTATGACCTCAGATCCTACAAAGGATGCCTGTGGACATCCTTTGTCCTTGTTCATCAACATTTCTTTTCAGTGACTTTTGGAGATGCAGCATATAACGGCTCTGGGGAGATCTTGCAGCATTGATGCACAGGGCAGTGAAAGCCTGAATGAAGAATAAGGTTAAAAGTTTGGCAAACTTTACTTCTTAACAGAAGAGGGGTGATGACTGAGTACCTGTGGTAGTAAACGTAGGAGAGGAAACAGAATGAAAAGGAATCATTAGGTTTAGATGGCATAATGGCCCTGTGTGAGAATTCATAGCACAATGCTGTTTATTTCCTGTGCTTAAATGTGCTGAATTTACAGTAGTATTTCTGTGCCAGCACTTCCTTAGTTGATTCTTTTGATGCAGTGCCATCATAATAAAAGCTCATAAGCACCTTCATCAGCATACCTTGGGCAGTTTGCAATCTCAGTGTGGGAAATTAATTAGCAGTAAAAAAGATGGAATGCTTTCTCTGATGTGTTTCTTTCTCATGTCATTTTCTACATATCTGATGGGAAAGTAGGGCTTGAAGGTTTGTTCTTGTCAATGAGATTTTCAAACTGGATGAGGTTAGTAATAAAAACTGCCACAACAGAAAAAGTTGTGCTTTAATTGTTGCCAGTAGTAATTCAAGTTTACACTTCTCATACATGTGTTTTTGAGTCTCCCCAAATGCTTGCAGAGTCAACAGGAGAATGTTTCCATTAATTTTGCTTAGATTTGAGAGGGATAATATTAAATTACTTTTGCATTGGTATGAGCAGAAATTGTAAGGCAGTTCTCTCTCTGAATTAAGTATTCTAATTCAGGTACATGATCTAGAAAAGCTGAAATTACAAAAACTAGTTGCTGTCATGGAGAAGATGTAAATTTGTGACAGAGTTGTTAATATTGATGCTGAAATACACCTGGGTATTGTATCTTTTAAATATTAGAACACAAGAGATTCTGCAGACATTGGGCAGGTTGGGAAACTTCACTGACCATCCCAGTCCCGATTCTGTAGAAGTTAACCTGACCTTAGTGAGAAGTTACACGTTTGTAGGCAAGCATTAATAATGCTGATGCTGACTTTCATTTGTTTATGCTATGCCTTATTTTTATGTAATCCTTTTTACTATGAAATTAATTCATTTCTCAGGTATTTGATAGTTTAGCCAAGAACCTTCCCCATGCTTGAGTTTTCCCATTTGCAAAACTGAGGGTGCACCTCCCTACGTTTTAGAAACCTGTGAGGCTTCATTTACTGAATATTGCAAGATCTTATCTAGAAGGTAGTGTAGAAATATTTATAAACATGGCTTGAAAAATAGAAACCCTTGGGGGAAAGTGTTTCTGAGCCCATGCTATCCAGGAAGTCAAAACAGCTGATAATAATTGTGCCTCTGGCTTTAAGATATTTTCTATGTTAAATGCATGTGTCCATGATTACGGTTTTAATTATTTTGTGCATATGTGCAGTCTGTACTACCAAGGCTCAGTTGTGGTTTTTATACTGAAAATATGAAGATTTTTTAATTAACATTCATTGTTATATTATGCTTTGACATTCAGAAACACCTTGGTGGAGGAAAGGTGGCTTTGAGTGTTGCAGTTCTACTCCAAAAGTTGATTGTGTAAAAGTGGCGTCATCTTGTTTAACAAAGCTGCATTTTTGGTGTAATCAAGTCACCTTTACATAGGTTAGCACAAAAGCTGATGGTATGAGAATACTTTAATTGATTCCAAGATGTTCTTTAAGGAGTTGTTAACAGATCCATTGACACAAAGAAATCTTTCAGTAGTACTTAAGTGCATTCGTATTAGAGAGGAGCTATTAAGGAATTTTTTAAAAATCACTTTTACTGCTCAAAGCACTGTTTTGTTTTGTTTTGGTGTTTCATTTGGTTTGGTTGTTCTGCAGTGTAAGACTTGGGACTGGGTGTCAGCAGTGTTAAGTGCCCATGCTCTGACTCTGGAATGCTTCCTCATTCAGACATTGGATTGCTGTGGGCTATGAAGTTAAAGCAGCTTACACTCGTGCTTGAGACTGAGCACATGCTGAAGTAGTTTCCTTAAGTAGGGCATCCAGTTTTTCAAGGGGGACTTCCTGGTCCACAGCTGCTCAGTAAACAGCTTCATTTTTGAGCTGCCATTCTTACGCGGCTCTGTCTGTTTGACTGCTGTGCTGCTGCCATTACTGAACACGTGGTGTCTGCAGCCTGAATTTCTGTAGCAAAAAAAAGGGCAATGACCTCAAAGGACTAATTTGAAACTGAATTCATTGATGTTTGTGGTGAACGTTAGCTTTCTTCCATGTGCATACCACGTAGGTATGTGAACGCACACAATATAGGCTGGAAAAGTAAAAAAATAATTTATCTACTAATACCTTTAATTAGGAGGTCTTTTGTGGTCTCCTGATGCTTCCCAGTAACTAATTGCAGAATATTAAATTGTAACGAGCAGTGATCTTTTATTTATTTATTTTACAGCTACAAGAAAACCAAGATGAAATCGAAAATATGATGAACTCTATTTTTAAGGGCATATTTGTTCATAGATACCGGTAAGAAACTGTGTGCTACAGTATGCTTTGCTAGCAATGTGTAATCATAATTAATGCCAAAGACAATTCCTCTGATTTTTCTTCTCATGTTCTAGATGTCACAAAAGCAGTATCAAAATAACTGAAGTCCTCGCAGAAAATCTTAAGTGTTACCCCCTAGAATTTGCACAGTAGATCTGTCCACAGAACTTTATTTTAATTCAGTAAAACAGCTTTAAGGAGTTTTGGAAGGCATGGCATTTCACTCCTTGTCTCCTCAGAAGAAAAGCAGTGGGAGCATAAACATTACGTATCTTAAGAAGAATCATGACCACTATGTATCGTAACAGGGCAGATATGGTTGCTGGGTACCTCTGTCTTCCATTTCCTTTCGTATATCTTAAGTGTAAACAGCACATTTCTGATGTTTCCATAATATACGCGTTACCCACAGCTATAACTTTATTTTAGGCTTTTTTCCCTCTTTAAAAACTATATTAAGGCACTTAAAAACCTAAATTCCAATTAGCATGTAGTTCTTGTTTGTTAATTGTTTTGGATGTTTGTAACAAGAGTGTTAACAAGTAATTGTAATGTTATCACATTTTTTTTCAATAAGTTGATATGCTCTGTCATGTGAATAGAAAGGCACATCACGTTATATTCATGTGCATGTGTGTGTTCTGTTCATTCTAGCACTGCACAAACCAGTAGATATGGACTATCCTATGCTGTTTTGGAATGTGGTTTATCAGAGCACATTAGTCTTTCAGGATAGATTTAGGGTTGTTTTGCATCTGCAGCATATTGATGAAACCAGCTTTTTGAATGTTAATTGGCTTACTGCAGTCAAAAGATAAAATTCGACAATGCTTAACTATGCAATTAACCTTTTAGATTTAAATTCTGGTTTAAAATATCAACTATGAAAACTTTTAGACAAAATGCAGAGAGCATGGAAAATGTAATTGAGAAGAGGTTTGGCACACGAAGAGGAACATATAATTAAGGTGGGCAGAGAGATAATTGTAATTATGAAGAAAAGTGTGCGGGAAACCTAGGAGAGGCCTGTCCTAAGAAATGTGTGATTGAGCAGCACAGTGGAGTCTCTTCAAATGAGTGCAGATCAACCATGTTAACTTATTTACCTTCAGCTTTGCTCTTCATTAACCTCAGTTGCTGATCAAATGGACTGAGAAAACCAGTAGGTGCAATGAGCAGCCACTCCAGCAAGAGCCTGAGGAGCATATCTGCCTCTACCTGACATATCCTAAATTATCCATTTCCATGGATATTTCAGTGTCCAAAATACTCTTGACATTAAGCAAAATACTCAGATGTAATTTAGCGTGAAATATATGTGCTCAGGTGGCAATTTCATTGACTTTTTCTCTGAACATCATTATTGGACAACTAGTACAACCTATTTCCTAACAGTGTTTGCTATGGTTTGTCCTAAATTTTGTGGGCCTGCCTTGACAAACCAAGTTGCATGATGGGAGCAGTGTTACTAAGAGCAGGAATATCTGTGTTAGGTATTCCTACAAAGAGGTGGAAGTTTCTTTTTGGTAATGCCATTACCTGAAAGGTGGTGGCAGAACGGGAGGCTGCTGCATGTCGAATTGTCCTGTCTCTCCAGCTACTGAGGCAGTTCTGCTGGTTTTCCATGCCACACACATGAATTTGTTCTCACGTACTGCCATACTGAAGATTTTAACTTTACGATGATAAATCTGTAATTACTTGAATTGCTTTATTCTTTGTCTTCCTGTCAGTCTCTTTTTTTCTTTCTTGGGGTGAAAGTTTATAGCGCCTAGGAGTCCCCGAGGACTATTTGAATGGAGGATCAGTTTTGCGCTGTCTGCCTAGGGAGGCTCGAATGCACTCTTATGGAAAAGATAAATTTTCCTGATACTGTCTGGCTATGCTGCATGATTAAATAGCTGTTGACAGTTGAGTTCTAACTGAGCTTGCCATAAAATCCTTCCAGAATGTTTCAGTTATCAAATTTATAAGGTGGTGAAATAACTTCTCTTCACTGTTGCTGCATTCCCTGTAACAAATGCGGTTTTCATAGTGCAAAGCCTTGGGTGTAATAATTTATTTAGTACATTCACCCTTACAGCATTTAAAATCTGCTTGAGAATTTCCTGGTAGGAACAGCTTATTTAATGACTTATTCTGCTTGTAATGCAGCTTATCTACACTGTGGATTGACAGTTACCTTCCAGTTTCAAAGGTTATTGCACAGTTGTCTTCAGGGAGCTTATACAGACCAGTTACAGTGATTCTGCTTGGAAGCTGGTAGAAGCAGTGTTTCACATTGCACAGACAATGATAGTTATCTGGTGGCATGCCTAGGGATTTGCTAATAGCACTTGTGTAATCCTTAAATGCATGTTATAAGCTGTTATTGCAGTACAGTCTCCTCCCAGTGATATGACATATAATGAGAAAAACTCATAGTTGGCAGCTGAAGTGTGTCTTCTAGTCGTGTGATACTGCCACTGTGTGACATGTCAGACAATCTGAATGAACTGTGGTTTTCACCTTGGTGTCTGGAAGATCATATAAAGTGTGATACACATTGAGATGGAGTAGTGTGAAGGTTGCAAATACATAGGCAGATACAGTACAGGTAGTAGAACAGTTCTGTTACACTAGACTGTGTGAACTTATGCAATAAGTACCTTAAGCATAAGTTTGAGAACACATTATTCACATTTCATGGAATTGAAGACTTCAGGAATAATACAATTGCTCTTACAAATCAATTATTCTCTTGCTTGAAGCTTGAAATGTATTGCTTTCATAAATTACATTTTGGTTTTGGGCTCTGGTGCTGCTTTAGAATGAAATCAGAGCTTATTCCCTTTCCAAAAAGATTTTAAAAAAAGGCAAACAAACACCAGAATGGGGGTCTCAGTTATAAGTAAGGCCAGTGTTTGCAAAGCACTGGGCACTCCCTTCTTCAGCACAGTGGCTCTGTACATTACTCTTTTATTATAGCTGAAATTTGGAACTGTAGAAGCAGTGCCAGCTGGAATGGCACAAGCAATTTCTCATAGTAACAGATGTCTGAAAGATGAAATTACCAAAGGGCCAGATGGCCCCAATCCCTTTTCCCGTTGTTTGGCTGTCGTTCATTATTAGTAAATATGCCATGCTCTGTGTCAATCAGGCAGGAAAGTGCCAATCAGATTGAAGTCATTTCCATCCCTGAACTCTTTAGGTGATCTCTCCAGACAGTTTCCTGCTGCCCTACCTCAATAAGCAGCTGATAAATCTGTCTGAGATGTGTCTTTGCCTCTTCCATCACTTGTCACAGTCAGAATGTAGAAAAATCAAGAAAAAATGGCAGAAATGAAGGTTAAAATATGTACAGTTGTCCTAGATTTTCTTAGAAGGGCTTTCGTATGCTGGATGAAGCAAGTAATCAAATTCCATTCTCCCCCTTTGCTCGGGGTCCATTGGTTACATCAAATAACTTTTCCTACCTGACACTCTGGATCTCCACCTGGAGAGAGTCAAGCCTCTTTAGGAAATCAGGGTGATAATGTTTCAGAAATTATTATTGAGAAGAGGTTTGTGGCACTTGGATTCATAATTTTGCTTGAAGAGGAGAAAAAGATTAATAGACTAAGAAGTCAACTAGAGTGAGAATTTTTTGAGATAATAGAAACATACCTGAATGTAAAGATAATGAGGTGATCAGATAGGTCAGTGAGTGAGGATGGTGACAAGCTCTACCTAGTGAGGTTCATTAACCCCAAGTAAAAGCAAAATATGTCTGGAGCAGTTGGAATTAGAGCTAAATGATATGTCTGTAATCTTTTTTGTTTTTTTTCTTTTTCTTACTAGTGATGCTATTGCTGAGATTAGAGCTGTCTGTATTGAAGAAATTGGTGTCTGGATGAAAATGTACAGTGATGCCTTCCTGAATGATAGTTATTTAAAATATGTTGGTTGGACACTACATGACAGGGTAAGTATTTCGTATTACTGTACACAGCAGAGCATGCTGTCTTCCATTGCCTAACACATGTTTAGTATATCATCTTTGGTTTATTAAAAGGTAGTTAATTGTTATTGTTGGTCATTTATCTTTCAACCAGCATCTTCTAATATATTCACTTAAACCAGGATACAGTCATCCTGAATCACGTGCTAATTTGTGTAGTTTTTATTTTTCAGTCTGTATTAGACTGTCTTAATAGTTTTTTTCCATGCTGCTTTTCTTCTTATTAAAAGAGAAGTCATCTTGTCACATCATTCCTGAGAACCTTTGCATCTGAAACAGAATGGAAAAGGATTTTCTAGATGGCTCTTCCATTGACGTTAGCCAATAGTTAGAGAAAAGAAACCCAGAAATTTCTGGGTCCCAGAATTAACCCAACGGTGGGATTCCTAGTAAATCACTTACCCTTTACTATTTTAGCTTTTTAGGCAATTCAGCTGCAGCCACCTGTAAAGGACATTCTTCTACCCTTCTTGAAGCATTCTTCAATTCTACCTGGCAAGACTTTTCCAAGTCTACCTCTTTGTGCCAGCTTAGAAGAGCTCAGAGGGTTGCTTGAGTTAATCTTGGAATATCTTTCTTGCATGAGAGATTCTTCAAGATAGCTTTGTATTAATAAATAAATAAAAATGAAAGATTTGGTCAAAGTGAAAAAGGTACGGATCTGGAGGTTCTTTCCTAACTAACTGCTGTTCTTTTGTACTGAAAGTATGAGCAAAGTGCTTCTTGTTGGTACAAGGCCTGGGTACCTCCCGATTCCTGCAAGAGTAGCGCTTTCCTAATGCTAGTAGGACAGGGCTTTGAACTGCTGTATGTTTTTTTCCTATACCAGGCTGCAAATGGGACTAGATATCCTCCCGCTCTCACTCAAGCCACTAGAAATAGTTGTTTTACTCTAAACTGTTTTGCTTGCGGTGTCCAAGAAAAACAGATGAGACCTACATATAGTGTTGAAATGCTCGTTAAATCCTGGCTTAAATCATGGTTTAGACTACTTTTTTTTTTTTTTTTTTTCCCATAGTAGAGCTGCTGGAAAAAATTCAAAGTTTGCAAATTTGTTCTGGTGACTCACATAGCAAGTAGTTGACATGTTCCTTTACAAAGGCTGTGTCTTCAATAACTCTGTACAGCTTATTAACGTTAAGGATATGACTTCAACCCTCTTCATGCTTTTTGAATAAGAGAAGGAGGTTGTGCTACTGATTATTCTTTAGCTGCAGCTGACAGGATCTGCATCTCCTCTTGACTTGGACCAGCAGTGTACTTGTTAAGAGTAGCCTTTATGCTTTGGAGACACGAGAAAGGCAGTGGCTTTCCCCTCTAAACCTGTAGTTTCCAAACTTTACTCTGGAGACACTGTGCTACATTTGAGTCTGGACACCTAAAATCAGTAGTGGCATTTCTGGAGCGCACTCAAATCTGAGCAAAACATTTTCACAAAGTAGCACTTCCAATGGTAGTACTACACTTCACTGCTCTCATTCTCTTCCAGTATCTGTGAAGTTCAGCTATTTTTCACATAACTCCCTTTAACCATCTGTGAAATCTAGCCATTCCTCCAGGTGCTCTGACTTGTGTTAACTTCTCACAGCGTGATCCATTGCATCCAGCGTTTTCTCATGTTGTGTCCAGCAGATTCTCACGTTATCCTGTTAGCTTCACCTCAGGCCAGAATCTAGGCATGTGACTGAAACATTAACATTTTTTACCTCAGCTTTACAATGTTGCAGTTTAAAACAACAACAAAAGTAGGAGAGCATGTCCATCTGGACCAAGCACAGAGGAGCATCATCAGACTGCTCTTCCATCTCTGCTGTTTGGAGTAGTTATGGTTGCAGGCCTCCAAAGTGGCTTGAGTTTTCTACTAGCTACTCAGACTGTTTATATCTCTCTATATATCTGCTAGGCGGTGCTTTTTATTGATGTAGTGTATGATTACTGTATTGGAGGAGACAGATTGCAAGCAGAACGGAAGTGTCAGAGGTAGCTGAAGCTCATACCAACGGATAAAAAAGAAGTGAATAGAGATGGAGACATTTGAGGAGGGAAATGCAAAGGGAAGCACTTATTTAAAAAAAAAAAAAAAAAAAAAAAAAAAAAAAAAAAAGATTGAATAGGAAACAATTAAAAAATGCAAGTTCTCCAGAAGTACAAGATCTCTCAATAGCCTGGTTTTCATTGTCGCTGCCTGAAAAACTTAGTTGCAATTGGGAAAATTTTGGCAGTGTTAATCCTCTCCCTTTCCTGGATTTCAAATGAGCATCTGTAGGGGGCTTCCAATTCTGCAGTTCTCTCCTTTTAGGCTACTTTTTCCTTGCTGTGGATCTGGTAGCATGAGTTAAAAAACAGATTAACCTGGAATACAGCTGCATTAAAAAAAATCACTTAAAAGGAGTTTGTGCAGTCTTAATTTGCTTCTGCTGAATTGATGCATGGAACTGTTTTGAAACCATAATTGTGTCTCTGGATACTTAGCCCTGGTTCTGGGAAAGCTGTATTAAAGAAAATGTTGACTAGAGCATGACTCACCCAGAGAAGTGTGGATTATCCCAAACTGCTGGCACTGGGGCTGATGTATTGCTTTTCACTTCATTAGCAATGGGGGCAATTTTGCTTTACTATCAGAAGTGTCTAGAGTGTTATTTAAAAAAGAATAGGGGAAATATGATAAATGTTTGTTATTTAACAGTGTTGATAAACATTTGATGTTTTTGCTTCAAGTTCTAATTTCAAATTACAAATACAAAGTATTAACAATTACTAACGCAAAGATGTAAAAAATAATGTTAGATAATTATTTATATATTTTTATTATCTTTCTTAAATTAAACGGCTTTGAGAGAAGGAGAATTACAGGAATAGTTTGACTGGAGAAAGAGACAAGCATAGGGTTGACAGCAGTGTGACTGCAGTCAGGATTCTGCAGCGCTCAGGTGTCCCGGAGTGCAAGGGGTGGAGGGAAACACAGCAGTTCTTCTGTAAGAGGAAACTGAGGAAGGAAAGATGGTAGCAGTTAGGATGCTGGGAATGCAACTGTTTTGTCCATTGTTTACTTAGGAAATGACTTTCCTTTCAGGCTTGTTTTTTATGTATGTAAAGCATAGATGCTACTACACAAAAGTAGTTGGGAAACTAATGCTCATTTTATTTAGTGGAATTTACAGGTATTGCAAATATCTGCCTTCTTAGGTTGGCATAATCTTCAACTCAGAATTCAAGAAAATCTGCCTGAAAGCTGATCTGGGGAATAATCTTGCTTACTCCTCTCCTACTGAAGGTGCAATAGATCTGTAGCATTCCTCTAAAAATTTCCAAAAATGCCCAAACTGTTGGTTTTTCCACATCTTTCTCTGGCAGCTTATTTGAATGCTTGGCTGTGTATGTCACTGAGTGTTTTTCCTTGCAGAAGCTAAAGATTCTGTGTATAATTTTATTATTTCTTTTTCTACTCATTGCACACTTAAGAAAAAGAAAGTGACTATTTCCTTCAAAGCAAAGTAACTTTGTTGTGTTGTGAATGTATTTACAAAATGTTTTCTTTTTGCTTTCTTTCTTTCTTTCTTTTTTTTTTTTTTTTTTGTGATTTATCACTCTTGTGCTTGACCTCCTAATGAGTTGTTTAGTTAAATAAGTTAATCTCTTGGTTACATAAGACTCCTTCTGTCCTTGTCCAGCATTAATGTGTTTGTACCTTTCCTTCATATTCTAATTCTTAGGAATTATTTGAACATGAATATTTCCACCCTTTCTAGGCTGGAAATTCCTGCTGTGTTTCTTTTCCAAAAAATATCTGGCATGTTAAAATCTCAAATTAACGCTCACTTTCTGTGCTTGGAATGATTCTCATAGTTACGCAGTAAACATCTTCTGCCAGGCATATTGATGGTTTGTGGATCATTTTCCCTCTTTCATTCTGGATTTCAGTGCAGTATATGTATGTACAGCTTCACTTTTGCCTTTCTTACATTCTTGTCCGCATCACTACTATTTATGTTTAATCGTGGGTTTCTGTCACTAATCTCCATGACTCTTTTAAAACCTTTGTAACAAGATTAGCAAGCTGTTGTACTTCTCCCTCTCCAGAGTGGTGAATTCCAACCTGGATCACAAGTTTAAAAACAGACCTTTCTGTTACCAGAGACAGTAAGTCCTCTCACTGTTTGCCTGCTGAGGAGGGCAGGTATCCACAGAGGTTGCCTCTGTGTCTCCTGTCCCTTTACTCTCAGCCAAAGGGACCATGTGTCTTTCTTCCACTTCTGCTCCCCTATCTTTGCAGTCACTTGTCTTCTTCCTTGGATCTGGTTAGCAGCAGGAGTAGATTAGCTGACTTCATTGTGCCTTTATTAACGTCTCGACTTAGGTCTCCTGGCACGCTATGCAAGTACCAAATGTTCACTGTTGCACTTCCTATCTACCTTGGTTAGTCTGCTCCCCTAAATCATATAGAGACCTGCTGTGTAAAGCCTGAACTAAACTCTTGAGAGCCCTGGTCTGTGGTGCTGGTGAAGTTGGCAGGCACATCACCACTGGCTATGCCACTAGCTGCACTGCAAGTCTCAACTCATGTTGCTGTTGGCACTTATTTTTATTGTCTCTGACCAGTTTAGAGCTTTTTTGAGACTCCAGCACTCACTGAACATCAGGATATCTGCTCACAAGCAGGACAGTCTTCAGGGCAGCTGTAACTAGATTCACTCTTGCTCTGTAATGTTCATTCCATGCCAAAACTGATACAGATCCTCTGCTGCTAAGTAAGCTAAGGCTGTAAGAAGCTTACATCCTCTTCTAATGACTAATGGTAACTCCAGAGATCCTGGCCTTTCAAAATGCCAGGATTTCACAGCTGAGGAAACACCAATTCTAGTACCTTTGCAATAAGTAGCATTAAAAAAAGAATGACAAGCAGCATTTCTCTGTGTTTACTCATCAGTTGATGACATCCACATAAACTTTTTTCTTCAAGACAATTATTTTCTGTACCTTGAAAGATTTTGCAGTAGATCATATAAACAGAACTGTCATCCCATTGACTCACTCTACAGTAGTAGTTAAAAAGATCTCTAGTAGAGCATGGGTGCTTAGAAACTCTTCACAGAAATAGAGATGATGTGTCAGGAACAGTCGTTCTTCAAGGAAAAGTTCTTCTGCAAATCCTCCTTTCAACTTTTTTCCTTCTTCAGTTGCAATTTTTGAAATTAGTGGAAACTGAAAAAAATGGATTTTTATCTTCTATTTGTGCATCTGCCTCTGAATGGTCACTCAGGTTTTAGCCCGAGCGGTTTTTTAAATACAGACTTGATTACAGAATAGGCTCAGAAATGAAAAGCAGGTTTGTGTTTATAACCTTTTGGCCACCTCCACGTGTTTTTTGACAAGAACACGTCATTTACCAGGACTTTACAGATGAGCTGAGCTGTGTCTGCAGCCGGACAGGTAACATGGATGTGCCCAGGGGATCCAGCCCTTCTCTTTATCTCCAGCATTCCTATGGGTGACAAACCTTGATCCATAGGCACAACCTTGTGATGTCTGCGTTTCCTGTCTACAGCCAACCAGATCAAAGCAATCCCTATCAAAAGAGTCACTAGGAGTGAGCTGCTGCCCACAGAACACCTCAGACAGCAAAACGCGAGCTGCTGTCCTTCCTGGTGGCTCCTCAAGCAGTGGCTTAGATGAGTTGTCTTTGTGGTGGCAGCCTGCTCCCTCAGCCCATTCGTCCTTCCTGTGCATAGCCTCTGATGGGCTTTAGAAAGTTGCAGAGAAAAAATCCAGTGTGTGTTTGTTATGCCTATTGTCTGGACAGACGATGGCTTAGAGATGAGTTGTTCTTGTATGCTACATGTAGACTATGCTCTGTCATTTTGAACTCTTGTACATTGATTTTAAACAACAGGTATCGGGAGGAAAACATTTGTAGTCTAAAGATAAATTGCTGCACTGTCTTCTCACCAACCACCTTGAAATCAGATGTCTTTATTTTCTATTTGCTTACAGCCTTTTTGGTCTTTTTGAGCTGTGGAATTACTTGAAAGGGAAACAGATACAGAAGTTGAAGCGATGGCACGTTAAATTCTTTGTGTATGCAAACAGAAAAATTAACTTTGTAGGCAGCAGCACGTGTAGTTTTTGGTTTTTAGCTGAATTGCAACTTGGCTTTGGTAACACATTAGCATAAAATGTTAAATGAACATTAAACAAATTACAAAATGATATTATTTGTATTTGTGTGGATTTGATTAGGATATTATATCAGCTAATCTTAATGTGTTTTATTTAGCAAGGTGAAGTGAGGTTGAAGTGTTTGAAAGCTCTCCAAAGTCTCTATACCAACAGAGAGTTATTTCCAAAACTGGAGCTGTTCACTAATAGATTCAAGGTAAGAGGAAATGCAATTTTTGGAAGGAGAACTTAAAATAAGCACATTATCTGTCTCCTTGTGTTGTGGTCTTGACTCATATATTAAATGCAAAACTGTTCCTGAATGCTGAGATTAAGACAAATTAATTTTACAGCGTTTATCTTTTAAGATTTGTCTGGCTTGGCCAAGGTGATTATTGAACTGTATGTATTATTGTTGTTTATTCATTGTTGTTGTTTAATCTGCTTGTGCTAATTTAATTTTAGATTTGTTGAATTTCAAGGGTTTGTACAGTGTTTCACACCTACAATAAATGTGAAAATAACAAACTAAAAAAGCAGTCAGTAGGACAGCTTTTTTAGCTCAACTTGTGTTTAGAAGAAGAGAGAATTTGCACCACAATACACTGCAGAGCTAAATAGAACCTCTGTAATGGGAGTTTGCATTGCATTTTTAGACAAATAACTTGCCATGATTAACCTGCATAGGAGATAAGTACTGGAGGAATATTTCTTTTTTTTTCCCCCTTTTTTTTCTTTTTTAACTAGCACAGACTCACTGGATTTTTGCTTAATATCTTAATGAGAATGTGGATGTTAATTCACTTTTTTGCATAACTGCTTTATTGCACAAGTGAATTATCTGGAGAAGTGAATGTAGAAATGCTGTCACTGCTTCTGTTTGGATGCTCTGTGAAGAAAGCTTTGGAGCACTCACCATATCAGCAGGAACCTTTTACCATCACTTTTGTGTTTTGGAGAACAGAAAACTGTGGTAAAGGAAAGACCAATGTAATTTATTTTTGTTTAAATCATGATTATAATGCTGATGAGAAATCCTGCTTAGGAAAGAAGTGGATACTTAAATACTCATAAATAAGTACTGTGCAGCACACTGTAAAACTTCTCTCTATTGATTTTATACTGCTTCACTGGTTGTGTTTGTCATTGCAGTTATTGTTAAATCCTCCACTTGGATCTAGAAAAGCACAAAATAGAGAAAATTTGCCATATCTTTATTTTACATAAACACTTGATAAAAACAGTGGCAATATGCCTTTTGCCACATTGGTTGGAGAGATGGAGAAGAAAGTACGTACACTGCAGTTAAGTCTTGGATTTTAAGAAAGGCTTTTTGTCCAAACTGTAACAACAGACTACTTGGGAAGTGATGGAATCTCCTTCATTTGAGGTTTCTAAGGGCAAGTTAAATAAATATCCATCAGGAATGAGCTAGGTATAGGTGGCTTCAAAGTGGGAGATGAAATATATCATTTTGTATGTTCATTTCAGTGCTTATATTCTTATAATTTTATAAGATTAGTTTCTGTGTCTATTACAGTAAAGACAAAATTTCCTCTCATGGATGACTTACCTGGCTAACAGACAGTAGAAGCTGCAGACCTCAGACTAATTTTGTAATGCTTGTATAAATCTTGTTTGCTTAAAATCTCAGGGCAACCAGAAATACTAGGTAGCTCTCCAGAAAAATGCTAAATGCAGCTCTCAGTTCTATGGCTGCTCATGTGTATTTCCTCATTAAAACTGAATCGAGCTGCACATTCAGCTGAGATTCAGCTCAATCCATTCAAGCTGTCAATAAGAATCTCTCCAGAGATCTCCTGGCATAAGTTAATTTGTTCCAGAATTACTTGCATTGGGTTGTTAATATTGTAGCACATTCTAAATATCTGTGAGAATGATTTAATAAT
This sequence comes from Pavo muticus, assembly GCA_016647715.1. Lineage (NCBI taxonomy): Eukaryota > Metazoa > Chordata > Aves > Galliformes > Phasianidae > Pavo > Pavo muticus. The sequence goes on along the minus strand of JACDJE010000045.1, from coordinate 817,688 downwards.
GTCCCTTCTCAGACAGGGGGAAGATGCATATTCTTTATGGCTTTTCTGTTTGTGTTGCTAGGCATAGCTGATAAGCTCAAAAGTAAGCTTTGTCCACATAGAAAACAAAACAGCTTTGTCCATGTTCATCCATCAAAGAGACTTTTGTTTTCTGCCAAGAAGTCCTGTCTGATGCAAATGTTAATTTCTACATAGGAAAGATGTGGATTAATTCTTTTACAGTCAGTAACAAAGTCGGCATCAGCAGATTTAGCAGCAGCAGCAGCTTTAACTGCTGCCCCTCATCCCTGACCTTTGCAGAATGCTGTTCCCATGTCTTGAATGACAGGAGGTGGATTTGCTCTTCAGCCTATCTTGTTCACAGCGATAATACATAATGCAAAGTGATCTTCACAGTGTAAATTAATACTTCAGGTTATAAATGCAGGTGTGACCTATTCCACTGCTTTACAGCAGCATGGAAAATTTCTGTTGGAGAAGATTGAACAGCTGGGTTTTGTAACTTGCTAAACCTCTGAAATTTCATCTTCCAGAGGCATTAGGTGCTAGGGTCTCATTTTCAAAGGCTGTAGTATCTGTCTGACAGGTTCCATCACAGAGAGATTCTGGAAATGTGACAGAAAATAAGAAATATCGTGTCCATGCTGTTGACTCCATGCCTGATGTTCCTGGCAAAATTGAGTGAATGGTCTTTTTGGATAAGGAAATACTGTCACATCAGTCCGTTTCCAAGACTCCAGGATCAGGGAGTACCTTTTGCTCTGTAGGCAGGCGAGAAGAGCCCTTCTCTTACAGGCCTTCTTTAGAGATAGAAAAGAAGTTTTATACTTGTGTACTTGTGTGCTTTTGTGTGCTGTTAGTTCTCTCCCAGGCCAGAACAGCATTCCAGTTTCAAAGTTTGTTTACTTGTTTCTTGGAAAACATACAAGAATAAGGACTGTTTTCTTCAGTATTTTATTCCATTCATGTGTACAAGCCTACTGTTCCATTTTGCACATGGTGCACAGCTTTCTAAGATGTACATTTGATGATTGAATGATATGAAAGGATTTTCACGTGTCCTGTTGAAAGATCTTTCTCCTCAGGAGTATTTATGTCCGTGGACTTCTAAATCTGATAGCTCTTTATGTGCTTTTGTTTCATCCCTCTAATCACATTTGTTTCCAGGATCGCATTGTATCAATGACACTTGATAAGGAGTACGACGTTGCTGTGGAAGCCATTCGATTAGTCACACTAATACTTCAGTGAGTATTTTTTTAAAATAAGTGTATTCCCTCTGAACGTTACCTAAGCCAGTAATATGTAGTTAACTTTTATTTCTTCACTTGTGCAATGAATTCACTCTCTTACTTTACATTTACTATTAAGTTGAACTGAATATGTAATATTATGGTCATGAAGCTAAAATAAAATACTTGATCTCTTGGAAATAAAATAGGTGAAGTATAAAAACATACTGATTTATTGAGGCTATTTGGTGCATTCACTGTTGAGGAGAAATGCCAGTGGACATTTATACCATTTGCCAGGGGCAAAATGATCGTCTTTCCCAAAAGACATGATTATATCTGCAGAAATAACTTCAGTAGTAACTAAGAAAAGATCTTATGTTAGGAGATTTGATTATCTAGCAGAGCTGAAAAGAGAGTCATCTGGCAAATAAAGTGACCGAGAGAAGATGCTATCTTTAATACCCTTATTTGGGGTTATGGAGAGGAAGTGCTGGTGATCTGCAGTTTAAAACACTTGGCCATGCAGGATACATGCTTCCAGGTCCTGGCTTTTCCTTATATAGGTACAGAGGCATCCCTGATACGAAGTTCCATTCTGTGTAATCTTCCCTTGCCTACGCTTCTTGAAACAATGTGTGTCTAAGGGCAAGCTGATCATAGCAGCCTCCTGTACGTGGTGCTGGAGGAACTTTTCCTAAGCTTTTATTACATGTTCACTGAAATGTGCTCCAAACATATATTAGAACTCCTACATCATATTTTATACTCATTGACCCCACTTTGAAGAATCTTCTGGGCATGCAGAATTTGGATGAAAGATTAGGCTAGCATTTCGTCATGGTAAAAAAAAAAGAAGAAAAGTATAGCTTCATTTTTTTTACCTATTGGTAACACTGCTTTGCAGGTATTGTAATATTTGACTTGTTAGGAAGGAGAACCTCTTCTATTATGTGTTTAAAGCAAATATTACAAATATGATCACAAACAAGATGTAGAACGTATGTTTCTCTTTCGTTATTAGGATCATTTGGGAATACATTAAGATTTTTAAAGCAAAATGTGTCCAGTGCACTCTTTTTCCTGCCCTGTTTTCTCTTTGGTTATATGATTAAAACATAGATGCACACTGACGCACTCAGGAGCAGAAGGATATGGGTCACATCAAACGGCACAGGGCAGTATTCTGGCAGGTGGGAGCTCTGAAAAGATGTTATGAACAGTTGTGATGGGGAATGACCGCTTAAAAATAATTGCAAAAAAAACAAACCAAAATCAAAAACAAATGAGGCGTATAGAGTCCTGTCGTGGAAATGTTTCTGATGAACGCTAACTAAACAGGGAGAGAAGTAATACTATTCCTATATGCAGTGTCAGTGACATCGTTGATAGAATATACTTACAGTTCCATTACCTATAACATTTTTCAAGAATACTGCTGAAAAGTGAAAATCTTTTTGTATTTCATAAAAACACATACTCAAAATCTCTCTTAAGTTCAGAAGTTGCAGAAGATTGCACTTGCAGCCCGGAAGGCCAGCTGTATTCTGGGCTGCATTAAAAAAGGGGTGGCCAGCAGGGAGAGAGAGGTGATTGTCCCCCTCTACTCAGCTCTTGTGAGGCCCCATCTGCAGTACTGCGTCCAGGCCTGGGGCCCCCAGTACAGGAAGGACGTGGAGCTCTTGGAGCGGGTCCAGAGGAGGCCACTAAGATGATCAGAGGGCTGGAGCACCTCTCCTATGAGGAAAGGTTGAGGGAACTGGGCTTGTTTAGCTTGGAGAACAGAAGGCTCCGGGGAGACCTCATTGCGGTCTTCCAGTACTTGAAGGAAGGGGGAACGGCTGTTTAAGAGGGTGGATAGTGATAGGACAAGGGGGAATGGTTTTAAACTGAGACAAGGGAGGCTTAGGTTAGATATTAGGAGGAAGTTTTTCACTCAGAGGGTGGTGACGCACTGGAACAGGTTGCCCAAGGAGGTTGTGGGTGCCCCATCCCTGGAGGCATTCAAGGCCAGGCTGGATATGGCTCTGGGCAGCCTGGTCTGGTAGTTGGCAACCCTGCACATAGCAGGGCGGTTGAAACTAGATGATCATTGTGGTCCCTTTCAACCTAGGCCATTCTATGATTCTGTGAAGCTCCAGCTATGTTGTTTACCTGAGAAGAGTAAAAGTTGACTTGTTATTGTCAGTAAATAATTACAGAAAATAAACTTTTCATCATCTTTGATCCAGCACAGCATGGTATGATCAGATTCCTGTCCTTGATATTGCAAATGAGTGTATATAGTCAGCACAGTAACTGCTGTAAGAGTGATGGACATTTTATTTTATCAGCGTTATTGTAGTTCTAAACCCACATCATGATTCAATCCTAAACTGATTATATGTTGATTTTATTGGTACATGCACAGTGCTAGTTGTGTCCTCCACTCTGTGATCTAATCTGTGATTTAGTTTTCTGCTGCCTTTGTCCAGGGAATTTCTGCAACTTCTCCCATACTGGAGGCGGTTTTACCACCTAGCCTGGCCTGGCCCTCAGCAGGAATTGGGAATAATAATAAGTGTTCGGTATCCTGCAGCATAAATACTGTAGTTAGTGTGATGGTAATTAAGTTGGCAAGACTTGTAAGCAGTGATGGATTTTTTTTACATTAATTACTATATATGCTGATACAACTGAGAGAAGAACATCAGACAGATTTTCAGTCTTACAAGGCCTTTAAATGTTTCTGCTTTTGAAATCAAACCAAAGATCTTTGAAGTCAGTTCCTCTGCCTAGGATTTTGTACAAAGGAAACAGTCTTGTAGCTGTCAAAAGTAAGTTATGGGAGGTGAGGGGATTAAAACTAAACATCTGTTTCAGTTCAGTGTTGCTTTCTGCCTGTTTCAGTGGAAGTGAAGAAGCTCTGTCAAATGAAGACTGTGAGAATGTTTATCACTTAGTGTATTCGGCACACCGGCCTGTTGCAGTAGCAGCTGGAGAATTCCTTCATAAAAAGTAAGTTATCCATTAACCTGGAAGAAGCCCAGATTGAGAAGTGCTCCCTGGTAGTGACAATGTCAAAAGGAAAACAAGCAGTTGGCCAAAATACACCAATATTAGTAAGTTAGGTATTTACACAGACTTACACTCTTGTTTAAAATAAAAACCTAAAAACTGGAGGAAACTGGATTTACTTTTATCTTGCTCTAACATCCAGGTAACCATACTAACTCCTCACAGCCTAAATGTAAAATGCTACATGTATCTCTCTGTATTAAGAGTTATTTTAAATCCTGCAGTTCTTACTAGATTAATGTCATGATAGTATAGGACCTGTCCAGCCCTGACAATCCACCTGGTATGCAGTCATCATTTTTACTAAATTTTAAACCAGTTTATCTCAAAATCATGAACTTGAAATGTTTCTGTGTATTAATGACTAATAAAATTGTTTCTAAACTCGCTGACGTCCCCTAAAAACATGTTACACCTTTATTCCATTTTTCCTTTAACCACTGTGCCAAAGGAAATGAGCCAGTGTTTCCATGAAGTGAATCATACTGTACTGGTGACTGTGAGCAGGACATTGCCACATCATAGCTGTTAACCTTCTGATGTTAGTGTTTGCACTCAAGTCTTTCAGCAGTGATTTTCTTTTTCCCTATATTCTTTAATATACTTACAGAGTATTTCTACCAAAATCCAGCTTTTGTAGTTTTTCTTGCCGTGGCAGAAGAAGTTGAATTAAAAAACATCTGTTTTCCTTTGCTAGTGTTCTTTTAATTCACAGTGGTTTATTTGTGATTTAGAAATCCACATTGCAAGTGTAAGCTCCTGTTGGTGGATTACTGGAATTCCATCTCTGTGAGGAGACATTTGTTTCAGGGAATGAATTTATAAAATTCAATTACATTTAATGTCCTGCGTAATGTTTTACAAGAAAATGGTTACTGTTTCTTGTATTGTTTTGTTTTTAAAACTACATACTGAGATTCCTTTATAAACTAGTGTGTGAAAAATAATTCTGAAAAGTGCCAAGAAGGTAAATGACTTTGTCTGAAGACATATCTGTACGTTAGCGTCGAGACAAAACTTCATCCTGACTTTTCTTTACAACGAGACAGTATGTTGTGTTCTATAGATATGTCTCAAAGGAAGTAGCCTTGAGGAAAAAATATCTTATTTCTCTTGGTTTCTTCTAACATCTAAAAGCTGGTGTTCCATTTTAAATGAGTTAGAGTCTCTTCTTGAAGCATTTGGGATGAGATTTAGCTTGATTAATGTTATGCATTTTAATACTACTTTCTAAGTGTAAGCTAGTTAGTCAATAGTTTCTCTCTGCGTAGTTAGCAGGTGAAAGCAGATAACACAGAAGATCACTGAGTTGGCCTTGAGGTGAATGTTTAAGATATTTCAGCACCTTCTGAGGTGCTTGTCTCTTACCTGTTTGTTTTCAAACTTCACAAAGTAAAACAAGCATTGTAACTGAAACATAGGCATATCTGAGATCCCTGTAAGCTATGAAATGTGAGTGTTGAGAGTACTTTGGAGCTCACTGCAGAATGTATAATGCATATTTTAAAAAAGAACCAAAAAACTTGTCTGTTAGCTTGCTTTATCATTTATGCTGCTACTGGTACTTGATGTTTGTCAAGTTTGTTTATACCACGTCCTAGTCAACGTAGCAGTGAAGATACAACCTTTGTTCTCAAGGCACTAGTGGAGTAAATGCTACCAGCACTGTAAGATTTGATAGCTTAAAAATGAGAAATTATATAAATTATGCAAATATATAAAGCTGTGCAAAATTCTTCTATATAAATGTGTTTTAGTGAGCTTTTTCCTGTATGAAATATCTCCAGCCCTAAGAACTTGAAGACTTGGAAGACAAATTCATCTCTTTAGCCAGGTCATGCCCTCTTTCTGTTGAAAAAAGTAGCTTGACATACTTTCACTGCATATTATGAACAAATCTGCTATATGAAGAACGAATGTTCATCATGTTATGGAATAAATAAGATTTGTTTTGATAAACATGTTAGCTCCTTTTGCTTATTTTTAGACTGTTCAGCAGACATGATCCCCAAGCTGAAGAGGCTCTAGCAAAGAGGAGAGGACGAAACAGTCCAAATGGAAACCTCATTAGAATGTTGGTTCTTTTCTTTCTTGAAAGTGAGGTAAAAATATGTATTTTTAGTATTTACACGTTTAATAGAAACTGGAATTTAGGTAGTGACGTATCAACATGTATTAAGAAGTTGTTTTTTTACTAATTTCTGAAATGCCGTATGCCCTTTACGCTGTCCCCCATCTCACTATCAGTCGAGCAATTCAATCCAAAATCTTTTCCATGTTTTATTATGCTCTTGCATGTCTCCAAAGTACTCAGTACTGCACTGCTGGTAATACAGTCGCTTCTAGGTTTCATTGCTACATAGAAATGTTACTTGTTTGGTTGGGATTGTTTTAGATAACCATCTCAAGTTTATACTTCTAGAGTTTACTCTTTGTAAACTGAAATTATTTAAACCAGTAAGGAACAAAATTTATAATCGGAATTATCACAGAATCACAGAATCGTAGGGGTTGGAAGGGACCTCCAGAGATCATCGAGTCCAACCCCCCTGCCAAAGCAGGTTCCCTACACCAGGTCACACAGGTCCAGGTGGGTCTTGAATATCTCCAGAGAAGGAGACTCCACAACCTCCCTGGGCAGCCTGTTCCAGTGCTCCGTCACCCTCACCATAAAGAAGTTCTTGCGCACATTGGTGCGGAACTTCCTATGCTCCAGTTTCTGGCCGTTTCCCCTTGTCCTGTCTCCACACACTGCTGAAAAGAGTCTGGCATCGCCACTTTGCCCCCCACACCTTAGATATTTATAGACCTGGATCAGGTCCCCTCTCAGTCTTCTTTTCTCGAGGCTAAACAGACCCAGTTCACATAGCCTTTCTTCATAGGGGAGATGCTCCAGGCCCTTCACCATCTTTGTGGCCCTCCTCTGGACTCTTCCCAAGAGATCCCTGTCTTTTTTGTACTGGGGAGCCCAGAACTGGACACAGTACTCCAGATGAGGCCTTACCAGGGCAGAGTAGAGGGAGAGGATCGCCTTCCTCGACCTGCTGGCCACTCTCTTTTTAATGCAGCCCAGAATGCCACTGGCCTTTTTGGCCACAAGGGCACACTGCTGGCTCATGGCCAACCTGTCATCCACCAGGACACCCAGGTCCCTCTCTGCAGAGCTCCTCTCCAGCAGGTGTATTATAGAGTAATTTGGAATGGAAAAGATCTGAGGGGCAATTTAGGTCAAAGTGGAGACAGTTATAAGATTGGGTGAGGTCGCTCAGGGCTTTCTGCAGCTGCATCTTGAGAACAGCCAAGGGTCCTTCTTGCAACGAGGGGCTCAAAACAGAACACAGTACTCAAGGCATGGCCTCAGCAGTGCTGAATACAGGGGATAATCACCTCTCTGTGCTTGCTGGCTGTAATATTTCTTACACAACCCAGAATGCCATTGGTGTCCTTGGCCACCTGTGCACACTGCTGGCTCATGTCTAGCTGAGTGGTGACCAACACCCCCAGGTCATTTCTTCCACACAGTCTTCCAGCCGCTCTGCCCCAAGCCTGCTGCATTGACTGCTCACTTCACTGAGAGAGCAGTCAGGCTGGAATGGGCTGCCCAGGGAGGTGGTGGAGTCACTGTCCCTGGACATGTTCAAGAGACCCTTAGATGTGGTGCTAAGGGACATGGTTTAGGGGGGAAATATTGGTGGTAGGTGGATGGTTGGACTAGATGATCTTGGAGGTCTTTTCCAACCTTGGTGATTCCATTCTATGATTGTTTCAGCAATTAGTTGTAATATGAACACCACTGCACACATTTTCATTTTGTTATTGTTTGTCCCATTCATTCTAATACTGGATGTTATACTAAAATGAAAAATATTTCCATATCCATGTTCTGCACCGAAAAATAAATGCCTGTTCAGGAAGGATGTATTACAGCCTCTTCCTAGTATCATGTCTCACCATCTCTTCTTATAACACAGTAGGAATGTGAGAAAATGGAAATTTGTCTTCTAGATCAGATTTCAGAGATTTTTCATAAACAAGCTGCTTTACTGAAAGACAAGCTCCATTTGTTTTTATCTGCTTTCCAGTAAAGCACATCCCCACTGTCATACAGTTGTGTCATTCAGATGAAAGCAAGCCTTCCAGAGCTAGTTTAAAACTGAATTTTCTTTCCCAATTATTTAAGCATACGTGCCCATGGACACTGTCCATGCCATAATGGTTGTGGCAGCTAAGGAACAACTGCTTGTACCTGAACACTGTACTGACCAGTGCTTTCGATTTTGTAGTTGCATGAACATGCAGCCTACTTGGTGGACAGTTTGTGGGAGAGCTCTCAAGAACTGTTGAAAGACTGGGAATGCATGACAGAATTGCTCTTGGAGGAGCCAGTCCAAGGAGAAGAAGGTATTTCTTTAACCTTTCTACTGTACTGATGTTGCACATTATTGTTTGTTATGACTTAAAAAGGTGTTTCACTGTGGCAGATGGAAGTGCTTATGTTGTGATTTGTTTAGAAAGCATATTTGAGAAAGTACAACTTAGATTTTAGTTTAATCCATTTTTAATACACTGCTTCAAAAGGAGAAGTTTTATATTGCATTTTTCATCTTATGAAGTCTGCTGTAGTGTTGTTGCTTAATATTAAAGGCTAAGATTCTTGTCTGCACATTTAAATGACTAGTGTATACGTGAACATTTTAGTAAATTAAGTAACACAGTTTTGAGTAAACAAAAACTTCAGGTGGTGTTAAATATGGGGCTTTTGCAGACAATTTTAAACCCTCTTGAATTCTTAAAAGAAAAAAAATTGAGGGAATTTTTTCACAATTAATGATGTATCCCCTTTGTCAGGTAGCCAGGGAGATTGGTGGCAAAGATTTCGTAATGATAATGTCATTAAAGATCTTCATAATGTTTCGGGAGTCTTCTCCAGAAACCTTCACAGCAGTTGGGTTGTCAGAAATAAGTGTACTCTTACTGCTTCCTTGCATGGTGTGCTAGTCATCTCTCTGTGTTTCAACATCTCAGCTTTTGGTATTCCCCTGTTACACTTGTGTACCTTCTGTGTATAAGGTGATTTCCTTAGGAAAGGAGCTGGCACTTTGGTTCATTTAGGTTTCTGTATAGCCTAGTGGGGTTTGGCCCTTGAGATGTGATTGGAAGTACTTAATACTTCATGATGGTGAGAGTATTTTATAAGAAATGACAGTGAACAGTCAGACCCTCTCTGTCCTCCGTACCACTCAGTATTTTGTAGATCTTTGTTATATTCCCCTTCATCATTTTTCCAGACTGCCTTTCTCTGGACTTAACTTCAGTTCTGCTGTATTCAATTTGAGGTAACTGAGAGAGTGAGCAAGCAAGCCTTGGTTTTATAAACTGAACAAAATGATATAGTCTCTTTTGTTGTCTATTCCCTATGTTTTACAGCTGCGTTCACAGATTTGTCATCTTTAAGATTTCTTTCAGACATCATCAAAGCTGATCTTTGTTGTTCTTTCTACTCCATAGCCATGTCTGACCGTCAGGAGAGTGCTCTGATTGAGCTGATGGTGTGTACAATCAGACAAGCTGCTGAAGCACACCCTCCAGTTGGCAGAGGCACTGGCAAAAGAGTAAGTAGAACTATAATGGGTGGCTCAGAACTATTTGTGTTAATATATTAACATGAAATACTTTTCTATAAAACCATATTTTGACACTTCTAAGTGAAATTTTTGTAATCAGTTTTTTGTGTGCACATTTTTGAAGAAAAGTAATAGATATGAGCAGCCTGGCGTAGTGGAAGATGTCCCTGCCAATAGCAGGGGATTGGCATTAAATGATCTTAAAGATCCCTCCCAGCCGAAACCACGGTGTGGTTCTACATTCTGTTTATGGAAATGTCTTTGTTTTTTTTTTAGTTTGAGTTTTCTTTTGATGAATAGAGCTGACTGCTCTGAGCAGGAGGGGAGGGACTGGGACTTTGCAAGGTTCCTTCCAGCCTGAATGCTTCTGGGATTTTATATATCGATCCACTTTGACCTTTTTCCTTGGGTGCCCATAAATTTTTGAAATCTGAAATAATGTTTATATTGCCACCTAAATACCTTTTTTATTTATTATACAATGACTGGGTGGGGTTCTCCATCACTTGAGTTCCATTCCTAAGGCTAGGTATGCTCTTTTAAGCATAAGTCACAAGGTCAGGGTGATGAATAGGCTTTAATTTTTATTCTCCATAAATACAGCATTCACAGTTTCAGCTTCCCAAACATATTTGTCTGATTTTCTTAGTCCTCCTCTTACTTGGGTTAGACTGTAATGCAATAAAACCATGTGAACATTTGGTGCTTCTGTTAGGTTTTCTTCTGAATAGTCATAACTAGTAAAGAAAGACACAGACTTATTTTAGATGAAATCTAGAGACATACTAAGCACACCTTATTGCTAAACTGAAGACAGATACTTAGCTTCTTAATTTTTATGTACTAAAAGTAGATTAGCTTCATGTCCTAAAACAGCATCCCAGGAGAATTTCCAGGAAGCCATCAATTTAAACATGTTTTTTGTACCTTGCTTTATAAAGAATATTCTAAGAAATTCCTAATTTATTAAAACATTCCAGAGTTGAGGGAGCAGTCTACAAAAGCACTCACTCAAATGTACATGTGTGTGTAAACATCTGCTGCGTTAGCAGAAGCGTTAAGCCATTCCAGTAGACAAATAATCTTTAAATTTAAGGACATTTTCACATTTGTGTTCTCTGTTTGTAGCAGTAAATAATGGTACTGTAAGCTGTCTGGGTAATTTTTCTCTCTCAGATCTACATTTGAGTTGACTTAAATTCAGCAAAATGATTACTCCTAGATTTTTGCTGTCTGTAGTTTTACAAAGGTAAAGAATAAACTTCACCTTCTGAAGGATGGTCAAAGTAGCATCAAGATCATCCCTAGGGATCCAGCTTAATTAATAGCACTGCTGAATAGCAATATTTGGTCATCAGAATATGACTGGGTTGTTATAGGGCAAAGTCTGAGTTGCTAGCTGCATTTGCATTGCCTTCTGATAAGCTAGCAGCTTTTGCTGGCATGGGTTGTGCTGCTCTGTGAGTTGGTGCAGGAGCTGCGGTTGCTGGCACATGCGTCCATCTATCTGCTATGTACTGTTGAAGTGGTTTCTTACCCTGGTGACAAATCTTTAGGTGTTCTCCTTCATTTCCATGGCTGTTTTGGATGCTTACCCAATAGGCTGCCTGTCATCTAAGCATGTTTTGTTTCCAGCTGTTCCCTCTCATGTAGAGAGAGGTGCTGGTATGACATTTAGCTTTTCCTGCTTTTCAGTTAGAACATGAGTTTTGAGATGGTAACTGCAAGTTTCTTCTGACTTGTCAGCAGAGGTTTGCTGTGTTCTCATTATCTCATAGCATATTTTCTGAACTGAAATGGAATTTTTAATCATGCAGTCACACTCCTGTGAAATAGCTTTCTGTCTTCAGCTTGTAACCCTTATTGTGCAGTTTAGCAGCTTGGATAAATGTAAGTCTTTAGATAATGTAAATGTTTTATTACTTGTTTGCAAAAGTATTCTTCACAACCACTCTCCTTTTCTGAAGCCAAGAGGCCAGCTCTAAGCTTTTATGAAGTTATATTGATTATTATCTATATGTTCATTGTTTTAAGGTGGTTTTGCTATGATAGTATTTGTAGCCTCAATGTAAACGTCACTGAAATTTGTAAATGAATTCTGTGAGCTTGGATGCATGTTCTCACTGAGAATTACATTCCAGTTTGGAAATGAGGCCGTTAATCTGCTAATGAAAATCACTGCTACAGTGTGGTTTGATTTTGGTTTCTGAATTATAATTGAGTTCGGCCTGAGGTCTTTAAATAACGTGTTAATGAATGTGTGAAAGCTAGAGCTCAATTTATTTGGAAACAGTAGCAAAACTTCCACTGCCTTGGGTTATATTTAAAGTTCAATCCTAAAAACATGTTGATGTGTAACAGCAGTATGAGGCTGGATGATATATTTTCCTTTTCAGTTATGGCTTCTTAGGACGTGTGATCCTCCCATTTAATCACTCTTCAGTCCAAGTGTTTTTGAATGTCTTTCCCTCCTCTTTTGATTTATTAAAAATGTACTTGCATGAGTTTTTCTTGGAAATATCAACTTCAGAGACATTAATGAATGCTATATGCAGATATTGTATTAATGTAGTTATCTTTGATCGCTTGCAGGTCTTGACAGCAAAAGAAAGAAAAACGCAGATAGACGACAGAAATAAATTGACTGAGCATTTCATTATTGCACTTCCTATGTTGCTATCAAAGGTATATTTTTCTACAAAATAAATTGCTCACTGGTATTTACAACTGACTTCAAACTTTCCTTCTGTGATGTAGACGTTTATTTTTACTTCACTGTTTTGTTTTGTTTCAATGATGTTCTAGTATTCCGCTGATGCAGAGAAGGTTGCAAATCTCCTGCAAATCCCTCAGTATTTTGATCTGGAAATCTATAGCACTGGCAGAATGGAAAAGGTATAGTACATTGGGCAATAATGCTGGCTGCTTTCAAGTATCTGATGACTGTGGTTGTACAGTACCGTGCCTTCGTTTGGCATATTAGTAATATAACCTGCTGTATGATTTGACTTTTTTTTTTTGAGATTTATTGTTCAACAAGGTAAGAGCTGAACTTCTTTTCTGATCTACAGCATCTGGATGCCTTACTGAAACAAATTAAGTTTGTTGTGGAAAAGCACGTGGAATCGGATGTTCTTGAAGCCTGCAGCAAAACCTACAGCATACTCTGTAGTGAAGAATACACAATCCAGAACAGAGTTGACATAGCACACAGCCAACTTATTGATGAATTTGTGGATCGATTCAACCATTCTGTAGAGGATCTGCTGCAGGAGGTTTGTTTCCTTAAAATGAATTTAGTTAGGCTACCTAAAATACACTATGATAGACTGCAGAAAAACATTATTACTAAGTCATGAAATTATCCATGTGAAGAGGTGATGCAGCAGCAACTCTATCATAATTATTTGGAGCTCTTTCTCCGTGTACAAAATCCCCTAGACTAGCATTAAGTCTGATGCTGTAAAACAAAGACCGTGGGACAATCCTGCTTCAGAAAATTTAGTGTATTATTTAAACAATTCACACGTGAAATGAATTTGATGAAGGCTGAGGAAAAAATGCAAAGAAAAGTGCATTTACATCAGTGCTTGGGGTAATTCCAGTAGTCCCAGATGGATATGCTGACCACAGAATGAAAATTGGATCATGTCTTGAATGGAAGAGAGGGTTTAGTCAAATATTTATTATGGCATATTGAAACAGCTCTGGAAAGAAGGAAATAAAGATACAAAACTGAAACCTGGAGATGTCTGGGATTTACTTATAAGATGTGCACGCACAAGACAGAATACATTGAATAAGAATAGAAATCTGGTTCGTTTTTTCTTGCTTTACATAAATTTAACTTTGTGTAGCACCACTTAATTTGTTGTAATTCTCCTGATTTTTAAAAGTAACTTAAGGTCTGCATAGATCTTTTTCTGCACTTCATAAAGTTGTACATTATGGCAGATGCACTTACTTGTGATGTACTTTTACAGATAGTTAAGCTACAGTCTCTGATTTAGAACTGTGTGTTAAATAAATTAGACCTTTTTCTGTCTTTAAGTAATATGGCACGTACATACTTTCTGGTCACGTAAGAGTAAATAAAAACAGTACATTTTTATTTGCAGAGTAAATAAAAATAAAAATGTATGTATGACACTGAGAAAGATGTGAAGACAAAAATGAGAGTAATCAAGAGAGAAAAAAACTCTGGCCTTTGTGATATTCTCTACTGAATGATTCGTTGCAGAATCATTGATTTTAGTTAAGTTTATTTCCTCATTTCAAAGAAATTTTTTATTTGCAAATTTGTATGCTTGTAGTCAAGCAAGTATAACGTTGTTTTATGGCTTCCCACTAGGTTGATAATAAGAAACATTGACTGGCACTTGCATCTAAAAGCAGGGAGATGATTTAATTGTTGGCCTATAGCTAGAAAGCAATTGATTGATCAAAACAAAATGGAGAAGAATAGCTCTAAGTGGATTTACTCTTTCAGAAAATTGCTGGAAAAATTAAGTTGCAGAAGTACCTTAATTCCACTTGATTTTCAATTTAATATTGGAATAATGATATTTTAAAATGTCAACCTTAAACACAAATAACAGAAGAAAAAACCTTCCATCCAGTGCTGAATGTATGTCATTCTATACAATGTGGTTGTCACGCAGTACAGTAACAGTGAACAGCAATGAAGGATAAGAAAACAAAGGAATTTTCCCACTGATCATTTTAAAATACTTGCTGTTGACATCTGCAGACAAACAGTTGGCTGTGTTCTCGTGGCACATTCTTCAGCTTGTGGTTAAACTGCACTTCAGTCCTTTCTGTAAAGTAAGATAAAACTAGGATTTTTGTCTTGGAAATGGTTTCTACTACTGGGAGATACTTGCTTGAGCATTAACGTTGTAATACTGCTGCATATTTTTGGATGATCTTGTTTCCTAATGCTATGCAGTAGTTATTTAAGTATTACTATGGAATCTAGATAAAATTCATTGTAAAATTTGGACCGTGTTTTGTGGTCAACATAAAACCTAAAAGAAATCTGTCCTTTCCCATTCAGTAATGTTCTCTCAGCTGGTTTGCTGAACTGCCTTCATGGATATTCTTTCATTTTCAGGGAGAAGAAGCTGATGATGACGACATATACAATGTGCTCTCCACATTGAAGAGATTAACCTCTTTTCACAAGTATGTGTCTTTTCCCTTGAAAATTTATGGTCACTTCAGCAAGTATCAGTTGAGATCTGGTGTTAAGAAATGAGAACACTTAAGGTCTAAAATAAGAAACAGAGTTTGATGAATGACTGGTGACATTTCTCGGTGCCATCCAAGCTACTCCTCAGATTCATCGGTGTTATTGGATAGTTAATGACTACTTTTACAGATTTAATTTGCAGATGGCATAGCCTCCTTTGCACTAAATGAGTGTTCTACTACAAAAGTCATGCCCTCCTGCATGACTTACCAAGTTTTAACTACCGTAGTTGTAGTGAACCGGACTGCTGGAACCAGCCAGCATCTTCCCAGGGTTCTGCTGCTCTCATTTAGGCATATTGGCACCCTAATGACTTGTAGTGCAACCTTGAAAATTTCACTTCAGTTGTCTGGATTTTACTGTATAGCACAAAGACCTAATCTTCCCCTTATACCAGCTGTAGGAAGTAATTGCTTCTGGTCAGCATGTAGGAAAGCTTCGTCTGCAGATGACTGAGAGCAAGAAGTAATTTCTTCCTTATCACAGTGTTAGAGAGGATCTTGCTTCTGCCACCTCTTTTACACTAGTGCATTTGGATTTGCAGTTTTGGTTCTCTTTCCTTTCTGTGCTTAGTATTCACCTGTTCTGAATCCTGTATTGGATCACTGTATGAGATGATTCGGAAATATCTGCTCTTTGTTTCCATTCAGCAGGAGTCCTACAGAGATCATTAAATCATTACTAATTTTATAGTGCAGCAGGCTGATGTGCAAATTAGGTTTTCGGTCTCCCTGGTAACACAGTGGAGCCACTTCTGCCATCCCTGAGAGGACTGGTGAAAGCTGTAGTACAGACTGAAGAAAACAACACAAATCTTAAGCTTTTTGCCAAAGCTTCAGTTATGAGGCTAAGATCTTTAATTCACAACTTCCATTGAGTGTTCTCATCTTGATGGCTCTTGCCTGATACTGTCATTATCCATCATCAGCTAGGAGCCAAAGGCAATGGAAGAAGTTGAAATTATACGCTAACAACTGATACCTTTCAGGTCTTATAAAACTGCACTGACAAAGCAAAACATTTGCTGAGGGTTTGAATAGAAACAAGTCCCTCTCTTCTTCCAGTGAGAGAAATGCGCCTTCTTTTGTTTCCTTCATCATTGCTGCTTCTTCATATTCTAGGAGAAAGAAACCCAGCAAGTGGGAAAAACCATGACAGAGATTATCAGAACCAAAAAAAGCTTCTGTACTGAGATTTCCCAAGTCTGAGCTAATCCTCTTTCTGAGAGGGTCATTTTATTGTGCATTTTCGTGTGGGAGTGAATTAGCATAAAAAGCTTAGAAGATCAGGGGAGATGTTCTGTAGATCATACTTGCTGCCCAATTTTCTTCCACTTAAACTAATATAAATCAAGTTTGTTAGTGAAGTTAGTCACAGTATTAGAAATCGCCCATCTCTACGTGCTGGAGCAGTGAAACATGCAGTGGGAGATGGATGTTTTGGAAAGGCTGGAAAGCTACTTGACGAAAGGCTTTTGCAGCACACTTTTTAATTGATAGCTTTCCATCAAGCAAGGATATCAGTACTTCAGTACAAATAAAATTCATCATTACAATGTTCCCTTTCAAGTTTTCAAAAAGGTATAATAAATTCTTGAGGATTTCTGAATAGGACACCTAGGGTAAATATGTAAGTCTCTTTTTTTTGCCAGGGTCTCACTGATGTTCATAGCATTTCTTTCTGTGCTTTCATCTAAGGACACAATCTTCCCATTCCAACTCTGGCTTAATTCAGCTGAGCTTTCACACTTCATACATGAGTGCTGTAGCAATTTTTTATATCAGCATTTGTTATTTAATTGCTCCAGGTAATTCCACACAAGATACATGAAACTGTGACATCAGCTCCATTCCTCTGGATGTGCTCTTTTCATGCTGTCCTGTGTATAGAACATTGTTTCGCACTTAGAAACGGGGATTGTTGGTATCGCTGCCCAGTAGTCCTCAAATATAATACAGATTTTGGTTCCTTCCTGCCCCATGCTGACTTCATACAATATGCCAGGCAATGGCTATAGTAACTTTCCAGCAGCTGAACTATATGTCATATCATAGGTAGGGAGTTTATTTTCGCTCCTTCATTTTTTTTCTGGGGGAGAAGGTGCTGTTTTGCTTATAGATTTTCCTACTGTTTTCCTTCTACTCGTGGATCTTAAATAGAAATTAAGATGCACCTTGACTTAATGGTGCAACTCTAGAGTGCATGCTTCACTTATTCTTAGTTGAAGGACATTAAGCGTTAAGGTTTCTGTGAAACTTTTGTCAGAGAGGTTTTCTATGTTGTAGGACCAACACAGTCCAGACCTGGAAAGGATTTTGTACTTGGGTCCTCAGCAGGATCTTGAAGCTCCTGTTTCAGCTTCTGTTCATCTCAGAACCAGAGAAATATTCTTTCTCACTGAGCAAGGTAGTTAATTATTTAAACAAAGTCAGGCAGCTCCAACACAGGGCAAACCAGAGGATAGGAAAAGTGAGCGTATCTTACTGATCAAAGTACTGGGATGAAAGGGAGCCAGATGGATGAGGCTGCTTTATCTACTTTAGACTTGCCAGCTCAGTCAGAGCATCCCTTCTTCAGGGTGAGTATTTTAATTATCAAGTTGTCTTTTTATTGTTTTGAGGGGACTTGCTCTTTTATAAACATTTTATAGAAGGTTTCAAATTTTCTCAGTTTCCCTCTACTGCAAAACTTAAATTTGTTGTGAAAAATAATTCTTCAGGTTACTGTATGTTTCTTTTAGTATTTCTCAGTTTTTTACTACGAACCTATAACACCAGCTGTTGAGGTGTGTTAAGACTAAAACTTCTGTTGCTAATCTCATCTGTATTTCTCTTCCCGGCAAAACAGGTTGGTACAGCTGAAATATGAAACACTGAATGGAAGGAATGGTTAACATGACCTCGGTCTTGATTACATGTATATTGCTCTTAGTTTGGATATTTCAGGATGTTCAATATTTAGTGATAATGTATGCAATTATTTGCCAAACGATAAGGCAGAAGATTATGTAACTGTTGAGTAATTAGTCATGCAGTGTAACTGCAGTTTGGCCATAGTTTCTGCTGCAGTGCCAGAGACGTGCCTTCTGAAATTCTGTCAATGTTTAGGACACAACAGGAAATACGACTTAGAGGGCAACGCTGAGAAGGAGCTTGTAGCTGCACTTAAGTAACATTTAAAGCTGCGTGTTATGCATCGAGTTTATCTCCTACCAACAAAAATCCAGTGTGGCAAACATTTTCTTTTCCTGTATCATCTAAAAGCCTAACCTCTGGTTTTAACATGGTGTGAACTAATTGTGCAGCTGCCTTGTCAGCATGCTGTATTGTCTCTGCTTTGCAAAAATACCAAGCTGCTCACCGAGCTGCCAGGTCAGTGGAGTTTCGAGGAACACAACTAATATCTCTCTCTTTATTATGTCTTGTTCTAGTGCTCATGATCTCACAAAATGGGATCTGTTCAGTAACTGCTACAGATTACTAAGAACTGGAATTGAACATGGAGCTATGCCAGAACAGGTACCATTAGCAACACCTGCATTGCATCGTTTGGGGACTCAGTGTTTACAAGAGTTTTGTAATGGAGGTAGTCAAGAAATTAATGCATTAGGTGTCAGTTATTTAGGAAAATCATGGAACCTTAAACGAAGTTATTCTTGTAGTTAGACATTTTTCAGGAGGAGGAAAATCTGATCTTGTTTCTTTTTCACTCAGTGTGATTTTGAGCTACTTGCTTCACCTTTCTCATTTTAAAGCAAGGAGTAACTCATGTCCCTGGCTGTGACAAGCACTGCATAAATCATGATTTTTACACAGGAACCCATCATTTGTAAACCTTGGCTGTGATTCAAATTATTGCAATTATTGTGCATTGAAGGTAAGATGAGTGCTTATGAAAACCAGAAAAACACTTAGCAAGGATGCTGGCCAACCTTTCCAGTGAGGTTCATTCAGTAGATACGATTTGGGCTTCTGTTTTCTTAGCGTTCTTAATAAAGGGTCCACTGAGCACAGAGACATTTCAGATTCTCTCAGAATGCTCTTTCAGCATTTTTTAAACTGCGGACTGCCTACTGTAGTATTTAAGCTGTATTCTCATTTCTGTTGGAAGCCAGCTGTTAATTAGAAAAAAAGTCATGCAATTCTGATCTATTTTTAGAAGCCTTTTTTTGGAAAGGAAGTGTTGGGAGGTCTGAGGTTTTTCTCACAGCCAAGTTTGGTGAAAGTAGATGGAGCCATAGTAGAGACTGACTTCCATACCCCAACTCATTGCTGCATCCCAGATTACTTCTCTAAGGCTTTGGGAAAAAGATTCTGAAACCTTAACTCTCCTCAGTATGAAAGTATGGTCTTTCCTCAGACCACTAGAAGTTTGCTGAACAGGAATAGTTTGGCACCCTTAGTAATATCCTTCAGAAAAGTAATTTGTGAAGCAGCTAAGAGCTGTTACAAATTTGATTTACTGTGCACAGAACCACAAACCATTGGAAGTACCTTCATGCTGAAGAGGTTTTGGAATTTTTAGCACCTATTATAGAACTGAAATTTTAAGAAGACATGGATGCTTTTCTGGGCATCACAAATACTTGTCCTGTGTTGTCCATGATGAAATGTTTATTTTCTCCTCTTTTTTTTTTTTTAATTGGACTGCATGTTCTAGACTGCGTTACTCATGAAGTAAGATTTAGAGGTACTTAAACCAATATTTTTGAACTGGGGTATGCAGGTGTTGGGTTGTACTTCTGTCGTGCTGTGAGCACAGTAACGGGTGTTACTGTGCTCTAATGCACGATTTTCTTTTCCACTTTGTTTCCCAGCTAACCACAGTAACTCTTCCATTCATAATGGGCTGGTTTCCTATTGCACTAAGCTGAATAAGGAAAACAATGTCCACAAAAACAGAAAATACTTCCTAAGAGCTGCTCTTATTTTTTTTTTTTTTTGTCCCCAAAATATGTTATACGTTTTACATACACTTTACAGTTTGTTATTTCCTGCACGCTTAGATTCTTTGTGTTGCCTGTGTTACAGATAGTTGTTCAGGCACTGCAGTGTTCGCATTACTCTATTCTCTGGCAGCTGGTGAAAATCACTGAAGGTTCCCCTTCCAAAGTAAGTAGACACTTGAATTTTGCTGAAACAGAACTTACCTTCACAGGCATTAGACCTGATTCTCTGCAACTCTACACAGTGTACAGTCATTTTATACCATTGTGAAGCTGATAGAAAATGTTTGCATTTTGACTTGCTTACTATTTTAAGATGTATTTAGTATCATACATATGTCTGATTAAACTATATGAATAGCAGATGCTTGTCTTTATCAGGACTTGATAATAGTTGACTTTTATATTTTTATTGGTGAACATGTTTAATTTGAATACAACAGCTAGTATGAACAGATAGGTAAAGTTAACAATGCTTATCTAATAATTGCAAGCAATACTAGTGGTTTGTACATCACATATAGCTTAATATTTATGTATGTTTACCTTGTTTACCCTTTAGGTACATCTTTCATGTTGCTAAACATAAGGTTACTAGTAGTGACAGTTACTAATAAAAAGCAAATGCAGGCAAGTGTAATGCAGTAAGGACAATATTACATATAATTTGATCATTATACTTAGTATTTTCAGAACCTTTCCATAGCAATTTCTCAATTAGAGGCCACTATCTAATCTTTTAGGACATTTTCAGAAGTAACATACCAAATTAAAGTATGAAATTTATAGTAATAAGTGTACTTTCCTGCCCACAGCAGAAAGAAGTTAAAGAGAAATCCACAAACCTGATGTAGTTGGAGCATTTTTTCTATGTTTTTTTCTATCAAACTTTTAATTTTCATTTGTTGATGATGAAAATAAATCCAGATGCAGTATATCTGTCCATTAAGTCATTATGAGATCATTTTGCTCATGGCTATTTGCCATGATTTAGGCTTATGAGTTAGCAGGCATTAAAAGGGAATCACTTTGAAAGTAAGATGTATGAGAAGACAAAGACTTTAATAGGAAACACATTAGAATGAGGGATGGTGTATTTCATTAGCTTTTTTTAGTTATCTAGGCTCTTAAAGGTATATTTCTGACACAGTGTTTTAATATGCAGGTCCATCCAGCTTTCTAGTCGTACTTTGCTATAGCTGTAATAATCTAAGGACACATAAAGGCGACGCTTTATAGGCTGAAGTGGTATCTTTAGTAGACCAGTGATAATAGCTGTAAAAATTAGATAGGATTTTGGGCACGTAAGCCTTTCAGGTTTGAAATAACAGAAGATCACAGTACGAAGTGAGAACATTTTCATGGTTTCTGTATGGATACAGAATCATGTAAGTTGTCTCTGAAAGAAAAGAGGAGGGTCATTGATACCTATAGGAGAGTGGGAGCAAGGGAAGGAAAAGTGATAGGACAGTTATCAGGAGACAAGTAGGAGCTGGATAGTGGTAAGGGAAGAGAAGATAGGTGAGAGATGAAAAGGCTAGTGGGAAGAAACTTATAATTGTTGCAAAAATGAGAAATTCACAGTCATAATAGACTGTAAAACTAATTTGTCTGAGTCCTTCTTTGTTTTGTACCCAGCAGCTTTATGAATTTTTATTCCCAGGCTCGTGTTTAGAAGGCTTTTTGTTTGTTTGTTTTTTAAGATTTCCCTTGGGCATCCACAATGAGAGATCAGAGGTAGGGATTGATTTATAAGAAATGTTCATCCATGACACACATCATTTGTGTGATTCATACTCACAAACAGTAGTTGGTCTGTTGCTCTTTCAAAGTGTGTTATTTGAGCAGAGCTCAAAATAGAAAATAATTTTGTTAATAATTTTGTCCCGGGGTCAGGCTGTACATGGATGGGGAGCTTTGAGCAACCTGGTCTAGTGGAAGGTGCCCCTGCCTGTTGCAGGGGGATTGGAACTAGATGATCTCTAAGGTCTCTTCCAACCCAAACCATTCCGTGATTTTGTGACAACCAGGGAGATACAACTGGGAACAGAATCTTTTGTAGGATTAAGTTGTTATTTATCTGCTATTCAGATGGCTCTTCCTGACACTCAGCCTCTCTCCCTAAAGGAATGTCCTGTTTTGATTACTGTGGTGGGCATTGTGCCTAAACCTAGAACACGGTCATTGCCTTCTGAGGTGTTACAGCTCCTGGGCATGTCTTGGATTCTGGCTGGCTACATGAGGCTAGGTGTGCTAGTCTGTAGGCTTTGTATGTGTGGCGGGGAAAACCTGTTCAATTCTTGTGATCTAAATCAAATTAGGGTTGCGGTAGCTTGTTGATTCATTAAAGACACATAATTAACATGCAGTCAATGAAATACATCTTTGGGATCAGTACAACCAATACAGCAGGTAAACCACAATACTAGACACTTGAGAAATGCTTCTAAGCATGTGAAGTGTCCTTCTGTCACTATTTGCAATTGATTCTAATCCCCTCCCCAACGCATACGTATAGTTAGACATGTACCTCCCTCTTCCTATGAGAGCAAGTGTACAAGTCCGCTGCCTTTCTTTTGGGAGCTTGAGATCCTCTACTTACACATGACATGGCTCCTGTTGGACAGGAGGGTACTCCATCTTCATGTGTATCCATGCCACTTGCTGCAGTCTGTTAATTCACATGCCATGCAAAGCATCTGTAAAGTCATATATACGCACTGGAGGTGTGGGTCTTTTGTGTTGCACCTCAGGCTGAGAGTCCTTCAGCTGAGTGCAGGCTGCTTGAGGCCGCCAGTGCACAACCAGGCCTAGGCAGTGATCGCAGCGATGGGTGCCACTCTGTTCCACACCAAGGTGATTCCATAATCACAAGGTCTCATGATTCTGTTATACCTGTTTTCAAAGTGGCTTTTCCTTTTCTCAAAGTTTCTTGGTAATCTCCTGCTTACTGTTTAATGTGGTGGTTTTAAGCAGGCTTCACTGCTAGCTTCCTCCCAGCATTATCATTTTTTTTAGACAAACACCCCTGCGGAACAGTTCACGTTGGTTGTTCTGTTCACACGCACGGCTGCACTCATGTTCTCATCGTATCAGCTGCTGTTTATCCGGACCACGTTACCAGGAGGACTCTCTGCAGGACCCCTCACGCTGTGTAATACTGTTTGCACACTGCAATTTTAATCACCGTGCTTACAAAAGCAATACCAGTGTAAAATGTTTTCAAGACATTTGAATGGAATAGTTCCAACTACTGGTTATTTGAACTAACAAGAAAGTCCAGATTCTCCTCCAAATACAATTCCTCAAATTAACTTAAAGACAGAATAGAGGTGAAGCAGAGTTATTTTAAAACACCTTTTTCATGGTGGCCTGGGAGAAGGGTGAGGGGAAGAAGGAATGGCATCTATTGAAATCAGTGGCATCCAGTGGGATCGTCTTGGTGTCTAAAATCTTACAGGAAACACCGATGAGTAAAAGGAAGGTTGCAGTGGTTGAGATGATAAGCATAAGGCTTGAAGCATCCTCAGCCCAGTGCTCTAATCAGTGGTCTTGCTCTTGTAGAACTCAGAGGAGGCTGAGGCCATGACTGGGGGCTGTCGCTAAGCAGAGCAGTGCTCTTTGTGGTAGGCAGCACAGCACAGAGGGGAAGAGATTTATACTGTGTTGCTTACAGGAACAGTCTATGATGTCCTAGAGAAAAACTATTCTTCAGATGAAAAGGGGCCTTAAGGTGGTTTCAAAGGAAAATCAGTTGAAAATGGTGTAGATCTTGGGGAACAAGTGTTGGGAAGTATTAGATTATACAGCTGGGTTTTTTTCGTTTACATTTCTGCACGTATTCAACAAACCAGGTGCCTGGGACCATTGAATTATGCACTGTACATGTATGTAGTGAAAAGGAAATCTCTGCAGAAGAATAGAATCCAAAGTCTTAGAACAGTTTAAAAAACAAACAAACAAACAAACAAAAAGAATAGAACAAGCTTACATAGGCAAGTCAAAGGTGAAACAGTTCTGAATGAGCTGCAGCCAGACCAGCCAAATGCAGAGCTATTGCTAAGTGATGAGTAGGCAGATGAATTAGTAGAGAGGATTTTAAAAGGATTTAAAGAAGAAATAGTGACTTGGAGGCTTTTCATATTACTGTGGACACAATGAAAGAAAGCACAAAAAGTGTCACAAGGTGCCAAAGGTTGGGCTGTGTTCTGCAGAGGAGCTGAATGCTAACAGCTCTTGAACATGGTGAAGTTTGTCAAAGAGTTGGGTTTGGAATTAAGTTAAAAACTTCACAGAAGTAGTTTAGAGGAAAGACAATGGGAAAATAAGAATAAAAACAATAACTAGCAAAACTACAGCATTTCTCGTTGACTTCAGTGGTGGGAAAAAACCTTCAATTTTAAGCTAGAAAATAACTGAAGAATTTTAGATAAGTCTTGCAAACAGTTTGTTCAGTTACAGTTGGTGGCAAAATCAGTTCAAGTCCCTGTTCTTAGTGGCTCATTCTTGTTCCATGTACTAGTTATGTTTTAAGATATCAGTTGTATAGTTCAAGAGTGAGTTATTTTTATCACGGGTCTCTTCAGTAATCCAGTTAATAGTGTGACTTCATGATACTAGCCTAGCAACCAAAAGGACAGTACATATTTTATGCCAGCTTTTCTGCTGAAGCCAGCATCTCACACCTCAAGAACCTTGGCTGTGTGCCTTAGAATGGTAAAAGACTTGAAAATATAATTTGTTTTCTTCCATACCATTTTCTGTTTAAAAGAAAAACAAACCAACAACCACATTATCACCCTACGGCAGTCTGGGGATTTCTCCAGTTTTAGAAAGTTCCAGATGGCTTTATTGCACTGTTCAGTGAGGCTTTCTTTTGATGTCTGTACTTTTCAAGTTGAATGTTTGTTGTGCTATCAAGAGAGGATAATAAATAGTGTATGCTAGGTGTTATTCAGACTTCAACAGAAAGAAAAACAGGAGACATTCAATTTCTAAATTTTTATATAGGATTTTTTGTAGGTTTTAGTTTCTCTTTTCAATCATTAGCTTTTAAATGGAAGGTATTATGTTAGAAAGTAGTTGCTATAGATAGAAATGAAAGTGATTGTAATACCTATGTTTAAAAGTGTAAGCCAGATGATCGTGTCACAGCAAAACTGATAAGCCTGCCATCAATGCTAGGTAAACTCTTGAGATGGCTGATGGAAAACAGTCAGTACAAGGCTGAACAAATATGGCCAGCAAAAAAAGACCAGAAGGATCAAATAAACTTGAGAAAGTTGCATTTTTGACTGATGAAGACATGTTTTGAAATACCAATTTCTGTAAGACATTAATATCACATTGCAGCGCAGCTGAATATGTGTATTTAATGTAATTCATATTCAGTAGCTAAGAAGTGGTTAATATATTAGATAAAAATTGTAATTGGGAAATCATCCCAATGTAATAGCTTCAGAGGCAGCCAAATAGAAGGCATGCCTGGGAACAAGAAGGCTGATCACTAGAGATTTTTCACTTAGAAGAGACCAGGGGTACCTTATAGGTCATTTAATCGTAGTCTAATGCAGTTGCAGAAAGGGATCTTTGCCTATATTAAGAGAGAAAAATGATTAGTAGTAAAAAGGTGATGTAGCTTATAGATCTTTAGAGACTAGATCAGAAAACCACTCTTACTTTATTGAAAATCAAGAGGTTCAGAGATCTAGGAACCCGTGGGCTGCTTAGGTGCATTTGCATACCTGCCTTCTGTTGTGAATTCAGTACAGAAAGAACATACGGACCACAAAAAGGCTTTTCGGTAAACAAGGAATAATGAGATCTTATGATAGGATGCAATAAAAGAAGCTAAAACTAGAAATGAGACACATGGACTGAAGAGACAGCAAAATCAAAAATCAGGATTTTTGGCAGGGAAAATGTTGCTTATACACTACATGGGATCTTTAGATTTTGTTTGGACGTTCTGTAAGACGTGTCTTCTATCTGAAAGCTGATACAGGCGGATTCCGTGCAGAAAATGTCAGCAGTAGTGACAGGCCAGCGGTCTCAGTGAGAATTAATGGCTGTGATTTAGATCCCCTCTTTACACGAAATTTCAGGTGAAAACAGGGAAGTAAAAGATCTTTGAAGCAGCTGCAGATGCATGTCAGAAATGCTACCAGACAGGTGGCAGACAGGGCAGGAGCTTTACTGGTATCACAGAGCAATGTGGAGTAGTAGAACCTGTGAGTCGATGCTGACAAAGCTGGTTCTCTTTGACAAAACTTGAGGCTGACATGAGTCTCAGTGGTTTGTGGTTCCTATTTTCCTCTCTGTGTTGAATTTGCTCCTAATGTGAACAGAGTAACTATTTAAATAGGTGCCAAGTTAAGTATATTTTCATATTTATTTTTTCTACCCACAAATCCTGCTTTCTGTAGATCAACAAACCTCCTTCCTTCTTCCCCGTGTCACTAAATTTCTGCCATGTGCCTTCACGTTTCCCATGTCTGCACACAGTTAGGGTAATGTTTTTGTTGAATTTGAGATTGCTCATTGATGTTTTTTGTTCATGTTGATTTATCTACATACAAAATGACTTTTAAACCACCAGGTGGGCTGACCTCGATATATTGATCTTTTTCTTCTAAAACATTTATAATTTACATCCAATATAAAACACGGAGATGTATTGTTTTATTATTAATGTTTATTTCAGGGAAACCTTGTGCCATTCATCTGAAGACTAATGACTTGTTTTACTCCGCATACCTTTACACGGCCTCTCTTTGTTTTACTAGCTCATAGGGTTGAATGTGTGAAATTATCACCATCTTCTTATGCTTTTTTCTTAGCAACCTTATTAATATTTACATATTATCCCTTTTTAATATTTATTCTAGGAGGACTTGCTGGTATTGAGAAAAACTGTGAAATCCTTTCTGGCTGTCTGCCAGCAGTGTCTATCAAATGTCAACACCCCAGTTAAAGAACAGGTAAAGGAAGTGTCTGTCACATGCTCTTACTGAAGTGTGAATGTTAAAAACTGAAGTAAAACTCAAGATGACATTGCACCAAACTTAGAGGGCACACATGATTTTCCTTCAAGTGAAACTGACCCAACACTCAATAAAAAGAACTATTAGAATCACCTTCAAAGTACAGCTAATATCAAATTCATTTTAGATATAACAATAGATGCTTAGGCCCACGTTCAGCTGTCTTAACTGTAGGTGTCTGACTGAATCACCTAAAATTAAAGTCCATTCTTTTTCTTAACTAGTGTATTAACAGATGTAAACAGGCACTTTCAGAGCATGATTCAGACCTCAGACTGGCTCAATCTGTGTATATTTCTGGGTTGTTTTTTTTCCCTTGCATTGAGTATTAGGGAATCTAGAGCAACTGCCTTCCTACACAAGTCAAATGCCTGATGTTAGATTGGGGAAAAAAGTCTAAGCTTCAATATTTAATTATTTTGTCATCCTAATAATTCCATTAAATGTGGCAGTAAATGCTAATTATTGTGTCTCTGTTTCCCGTGGTGGCTAATTGGAGAAAGTTGAGGCTTCTAGCAGTACAGGTCACTCTTATGTACGCTTTTTAGCAGGAAAAGAATGTTAAATAATTTTACAAAAATATTCTGAATTACACTACAAATTTAATTTCACACTATGCAAAAATAGTTACTTGACAAATAGTTATGTCTCCTTGGTAAATCATAGTAAAATATCCAGTTACATAGTGCTTTCGTTAAATAAATATCAAGAGGAGAATTTCTTTAGATTTTCAAGAATGTGGTCATTATAGCATAGGTTGCTGTGCTTCTTCAGAAAGCTGTCTGCAATCGTAAGTGCATGCATCTGTCTGCATGGGCATGAGAGCACACGTATGCCAAAGGCACACATACAGAATGTGATCATAGTAAGGTATCCGTTTTTTTAATGGCTCAAAGTAGTTACCCAGTTATCTATGTTCAATTTTTGGAAAGCCACACATGCATGGATTGGGAAGCTTCTGTTGTGTGTATTTAGAAATCATAACAAAAGAAATTAAATCCAAGCGCTTACTGAAATAATTTGCAGTCTCTGCAATAAACAGTAGCTGGTGTACTTGCTCAGATTTTAATGCTTGCTGATTTATATCAGGTCTGTTGACATCTTCTAGTTGTCTGCAAATTGCTTTTTTATATCAGCACTTCCATGATTTTGCCAAGACTAATTAAATGGCAAGCACAGGTACTTGTGCTTTTTAAAAGGTAATACTTTTCAACAGACACTGGTTTTTGTTTGTTTTTGAAAGATAGCTCTGTTTGGTTCTTATACTGTCTTCTGCAAGTTGATATAAATATTAAAGACTCAGAGACCTTCCTACTTATGTATTTTTAAAGGACTCTGAGGTGTCATTGTCTTCCAGTAGATTAACTTCAGTAATTATTTTTAGTACTCTGAACAGTTACTCTTGACATAGAACATATTTTATTGACATTGTATAATGCGAAAATAACATCCAGCTTCATGAAAATACCAACCATTGTAGCATAAGCTAGCTCTAATATTGTTTCTGCATCAACAAATGGTAAATGATTCTTACCATTCCTGCATTGGTTTTGTTCTTGGTATATTTTAAAATGTTTTAATTCTCTTATTCTGTTGTGTTTTGGTTTTTTCTTCATTGATAATTTCAGCTTTTCTTAGAAGTTCCTTTTCAGTTTTCCACCATTCTGTGGAAGTTTTCAAGGCTCTGACCAACCAGAGATACAGACAACAGGAGTCCCAATCAGAGTAGATTGGGCTTGAGACTCCAGAGATCCCTTCCAACTAACTCATCTATGATGTTTTTAATTTTCTTTTTTAAAAAGTCTGTTTCTGCAAGTGCAGGAACTCTTCCTTAATTTTACTGATTTTTTGAGAATTCTTGATGTTACATTTTCTCTCTAGTATGTTTGCTCACTAATCTGTACATTCTTTTCAGAGAAGATCAATTACGTCTTAAAGGAGAGAAGAAAAAGTTTAGAAAAGTTTAGTGAAGTTTAGAAACAGAACTGAAACATCCCAAATTTTTTTAGACTGAGAGAAATAAATCTGTGACCAGACATGTCTGCGATACATCATCATCTGTACCTGTGCTGTCTTTATCTTGGTTAGAAAAAAAAAAAAAAGCACTCTCAGTGCATGATTTTTTCTTTTTAGAGGTGTATTTTTCTTTTTTAGAGGTCAACATTAGGATTAGCTTAAATTGTATTGAGTGTCGAAGCAGTTTAGAGCAGACAGGTCATGACTGAAATAATCCCATTACTGTAGAGAAAAATCCCAAATACTGGCACCTGTGTCCAAAGTCAAAGTAGATCATAGTTTTCCTCTTCTTTAACTTTTTTAACTGTTTATCAAAGGAGGTAGTTTTTTTCTTTAATGCAGTCCTTGGAGTAGAAAGAGATGTACAGTTCTTCCCACAGAGAAGAAATGGAAGTCTAATGTGGTTCATCCTGGACATGGAACATCATTAAACAGAGTTCCCTACATAAGAATAAGAGACATAGTATTTTAAAACTAAGGGAACCCCCGGTGAACACTCCTCACAGCACAGAAACGTACACAACTCAGTTTTAATTAAAGGAGATAAAGGAGAGAATATGTAGAAATTAGATAAATAGTATTTTGGTTTTTACTTACTTGACTTACACTTCTTACTCTTACATCTCTTTTGCCTTTCAGGCCTTCATGCTGCTCTGTGATCTCTTGATGATTTTTAGTCACCAGCTGATGACTGGAGGTCGTGAAGGCCTTCAGCCATTGGTGTTTAATCCAGACTCAGGCCTCCAGTCAGAACTTCTCAGTTTTGTGATGGACCATGTCTTCATTGACCAAGATGATGAAAACCAGAGCATGGGTACGTTTAGCTTTCAAATTTTCTACTTAGCTTTTTTTTCATAACAGATGCAGAAGAAAGAGGAAAATAGAATTTTCAGATCAGTCAAAAATGTGTTCAAAATTACTCCTTCCTTAGTTTTAGGAGGGCAAAGGGTAAGTGTGCATATGAAGCATTCAGTGCTGTGTGTGCTAAAAAGTAGTTAACAGAGTTCACTTCATGAGACCAGGTGTCTACAGAAGACGTGGGAGCAGCCTGTAAACAACATGCTGTTAATCTGTACAAATCTGTTCTTCATTTTTTTAATCTTTTTTCTTAGTATTTATTTTCAAAATACTGAAGTACTAAAATTTTCAAAATCAAGCTCGGGATTCTTGATTTGAAAGTTGCTGGAGACCAGAATAGTTGGAGAAGTATTGTGTGTGCTTGCTTGTGTCCTTGTTATTTTTTAGGCATCCTTGTGTGGCCGTGCTTTGAGAGACAGTAGGTAATGCATCTCTACTTCCTCAGGATGATGAGATTGTTTGTTTCAATCAAGGAAGGACAGATTAGTCATTGAGATCTGTTTTTAAATAACTCATTGCCACTACTGTGTGTTACAAATGCCTAAATACATACACAGGGGCACCCAGTTTCTGAATCCTAAACAGCTTTGGACAGGAGAAGGAATCCCAGAGAGTCAAAAAAAAAAAACCAAAACAAAAAACAAAACCATCAAACACCCGCTGAATGCATGCTGTAGTGCTTTATTTTTTTAGCATGTTTTCTGAATTTGCATTGAACTCAGAACTCAGTCACTTTAAGTTAGTATGGCACACAGGTGCTGGTTTCAATCTTTTCAGACAGTAGTGTATAGAACTAAGGTCTCAGAGAATTTGTTCTTGCTTTTGAGATGCTTTCAGTCTTCTAGCTCACTGGCTCCCCACTAGCTTGCATCTTTTTGAGCATCTCTTTATGGATTACAGTAGCCAGAAAAGAATGCATTTTGAAACACAACTTCACCAGAAGTACACAGTGTAAGTTAATTGTACTTTGTGAGCTCAATGATCAGAATTATAAATAAAGTGCAGATTTTAAGAGGACAGTATTTTTCTCCTGAGCTATGTTAGTGCTTTTTAACATCCTATAATTGGACTGGGAAGACAGCAAAAAGGTGAATGAAGATCTTTGTATGTAATCTGTGTCCCGAGATGCTACTCTTAACTCCACGAAGTCAGTGTGACAATTTACAGCTTTTGGTATTCAGAATATATTATAACTACAAAAAGAAATAAAGAAAAATGAGAGGATGCTTCAGTTCTAAGGATTAAAGTGTACATACAGTCAACTCCGCTGCTTGTAAGAGATTTCCTACTATAAAATACATATTTATATGCACTGGCTTTGTGGAGAGTACAGTAAGAGTGAAGCAAGAGAGTCTCGGTGATGCTGTGTCCCTTCTGGCCCCTACACAGATCTGTTTTAGTTCAAGCTGGTTAGGATATTCCCCTTAAAAAAGCTCTCTACTAAATACATGGTATTTGCTATTATCACAATTGTTATAGCTGATTGCATTTTCTTCTGTAAAATGTTAATAGGTTTTACTATATGAGAGTGTATTTCACATTTTATGTGTATAGTTTTCATTTTCATTCAGAGTGGAGTCCTACAAGGGGATTTAATGCTTAAGACATTAGTGCTCAACGACTCTCACAACTGGATTTTATTTCCTGTTGTTTATTGCTGCTTTAGAGCTGTGCATTTCATACCTGAAAATTCAAGGCATGCAGTACAAGTATTGGTTTCTAATTCTTCTCATACGAAACATTTACAGATTAGTCATGTTAAAGAAGTATCTCCAACTGTCCTTCCGTTCCAGAAGTTACGCATAAAGCATTCAACAGCTCTTCACTGTGACTTTTCACAGGGTAAAGAAAATAAGTGATTCAGTTCCACGTGGCTTGCCTTCAGTATTATTCAGTGCTACAGCATCCTTGGTGAATGGTGTCATCTTCCTGAAATTCCCAAATTCCCTGTAGGTCCTAACGTTCAAGAATAATCATCTTTTGTTTTAGCTTCTCCTGCAGCAATCCTTGCTTCCATTTTAAATAACTGACTTTCTTCCTGAGCACTATTCTTAAGTAATATTGCTCTAGAAAATAACAGGCAATTATAATAACTTTATTGTTGATGCTTTCAGAGGGAGATGAAGAAGATGAAGCTAACAAAATAGAAGCTTTACATAAGAGAAGAAACCTTCTGGCTGCCTTTAGCAAGCTGATAATTTATGACATTGTGGACATGCATGCAGCAGCTGATATCTTCAAACACTATATGAAGGTACAGCTCAGTGTATTCTGCTCCTCCGAAGTGAACTTACATTGTAGTGTCAGGTTATTTGCATCTCTCCCTTGCAGTGCAGTAGTTAAAGACGGACCACTTGAAAGCTTTGCCAGCCTTACTTGATTTCTGTACTAGTTTTTCCTTTTTAAATTACACCTGTAACTGAGAAACTAAAAGGTCTGAACTAGCCTTCCTATGTAAGGAGAGCCTTACTAAGATCCTACAAGATGCTGAGTATTTTCAGAGAGGCTTACCTTTACAGAGAGTTTCTTATCCTCAAATTAATTCCTAGAATTCACAATAACAGTTGTTTGTCACTTTCACTGTGACTCTCCCAGACTTGGTGTTTGCCATAGCAGTGCTTCATATTGACTTACTCCTTATTCAGTTTTCTGGCTTCAGTGAATGATGCCCATCTAACTCACCGTGGACCTTCTGTTTGTAGCTATCTGTTCAATAATGTATAGGTTCAATGCATTATTGCTTCTTCTAATTTTCAGCCACAGCTCACTTTCATCAAACATTTAGTTTGGGATAGGAAATGATCTTTTGTTTGTTTTTCAACATATTTGTTACAAAAGATGATAACAAATAAAGAAGTCCCTTATCACTGGGTGCAGGCGACTAGTCAGCTTGAATTTTCATACAGAAACACTGCCTCCCACTCATACAAGAAATCTGGGTTTGGAACTGTTGTGGTTTTGTTGTTTTTTTTTTTAAAACTGCTGCCTTTTCAAAAGAAGAACTGGAAGTAATCAGAAAAAAACTGAAATATTGTGTAAGAATTTCTGTTAAAGAGTTTTTTTCCCCACATTTTTTCCTAGTATTACAATGACTATGGAGATATCATTAAGGAAACCCTGAGCAAAACAAGGCAAATTGATAAAATCCAGTGTGCAAAGACACTCATTCTCAGTTTGCAACAGGTAAGAATATTGATTTTTGTTAGAAATCCTTCACTGCAAAAATTCCTGGGCAGGACTTTTCTCTGGCACTGTTTACAGTGAGGCAAAAAAATCTGTGCTTCTGTTAAGAGACTGCGTTGTTCTGTGGTTCAGGCTGTCACCATTGATTTGTCTCTACACCATTAAGCCAACAACAGGCAAAGTTTTGGTCAGGTTAAAATGGAAGAACAAGAGAAAAGAGCTTTGAGTGCAGTTTGATCCAAGCTGATTTATAGTGTTTGTTTACTGGTACCTAGTGAACAAGAGGAATTAGAATGACTTTTTCTCCTTCTCCTTTCCTTTTGTCTAAATACTGATTGATTTTTCATACTTTGAGGTGATTAGTTGAAGTTCTCCAATATTATTAAGCATGTTTCTTCCATGTGCAATTTGCTTTATAGCAACCATGAATTATTGGCTTGATGATGAAAGCCATCTTTGTTCTACTGGCAGCACAAAGCGTGTGCTTCCCTAAATACTGTTTAGGCCCTTCAAGTACTAGATACATCCATTACATAGAGAAGTTTCTTACATAAATTAGATGTTTTCAAATCAGCTGGGCCTTCCAGTATTCATTCCAGACTACTAGAGAGTTTTCTGTAGCAATCTGGAAGCTAAGAGAGATGTGTGAAAACCTGATAAAAACTGAAGAAATTCCAGAGGAACTGACAAGTGTCAAAGTAATTCCTGTCCTTAAGACTTGGAGAAAGGAAGAAGCCAGATGCCAGAGATCTGTCAGCCTAGTGCCACACCACAAATAAAATATATATTAGACAAGCTATTTGCAAGTTTCTAAATGATAGGTTACAGTCAGCATGAATTTGTCAAGGAGAAATCACGGCAGAGGAAGCTGCTTTTGTGAATTATATGGTAACAGAGCTTGTGGATAGGAGAGAAACAGTAAATTTAATGCAGTTGTTGACAGTCTCTTCTGATGCCGTCATTATCAAGTTAGTAAAATGTGGTCTAAATGGTACCATAATAAGATAATATAAATACTGTTTAGAAAACTACTGAATTGTTAATTATTGTGCTGAAATGGCATTACTAAGCAGGTTTTGAAGGCATTTACCCAGTAATGCTCTTCCGATATTCATTAAGTCTTGAGTGATGAAACAGAAATTTTGCTTCCTAATTTTCTAGCTGGTACAGATCTGATGGGGGACACGGGTATTTTAGAAAGCAGCTTAAGAATGCAGAATCATCTTGATGATTTGGGAAAGCAGTAGATAGAATCCAGTGAAGTTAAGTTGAAAGTACTGCCTACGAGTTGTCGTCCACACAAGTACAAGGTGAGGGACAGTTGTCAAACAGCATTTACACAGAAGGTGATCTGGGAGCTGAGGTGGATTAGAAGATAAGTGAAATCTATCATATCTATGTAAATAAAAGAAGTGAGCATAATGTCCACTCTGTCCTCACAGGTTAAAAATAAAAGACGTTGTCAATGAATATGTTTTCTAGCACACAGATTTTGACAACTGAATTCTTTCTCTAGCTGTTCAATGAACTTGTTCAGGAGCAAGGTCCTAATCTGGACAGGACATCTGCCCATGTTAGTGGAATTAAGGAACTGGCTCGTCGCTTTGCCCTCACTTTTGGCTTGGATCAGATCAAGACAAGAGAGGCTGTGGCCACACTACACAAGTGAGTGGTGGTAAATAAACTAGATTTTTGTACTACTTCACCTTAACATTTTTGCTCAGTATACCCTTCTATAGGCATATAACTTAACCAGGTCCTGGAATAACGATTGATTGTAATTTCTGTAGAAAAATAATGGAGGGTGTAAATGTATGTATGTAAGAAAGAAGAAAAAATAACTGCTGCCTATTTATTTATGTGATTGGAATGGCCATTTTTATCTAAGCTAAAGTCACAGGTGTTACATGTACTTGCATGGACTATATCTAACAGTTGTAGATAGTTCTTTGTAACACAGTACTGTGTACTCTGTGGGATTTATAAAAAGGTACTCCAAGAATAATTTGGAGATCTATTTTATTTTTTAAATGAATTGAGTAACTGCTATGCAGGAGAGCATAGACAGGCATTGCTAAGTTTAAATTATGACATCTCCATGCCATAAAAAGGTTAAAATATTAATGTTTGCTGTCTCAGAGCGTTAAGACTAAGATGAGCAAAGCATGATAATGACGTTATATTCTGAAGGAATGCAAATAATAGAATGTATTTGACCAGAAAAAAAAACATGAGTGATGCAGAAGTTTGGAGGAGACAAAAATCATATTTGGAAATGGATATCAGATAAATCTGTACCTGCTAGTTTACATTTCCATCCGGAGTTTGGGTAGAAACTCTGGATTCTCCTTCGTGCCCATCGTAAGCTTTCAGCAGATATCTGGGGAACTCTTGGGAAGTCCTAATGCTTGTCCAAATAAAAGGTGACATCTTTTTGTCCAGATGGCGCAAGGTGGGCATCGGTGGTGAGTGTGAGAGTTCCAGGCATGCTGCTAAATAGTGTGTGTCATACTCAGGATGGGAGAAGTGTGAGATATTTCAGAACCCAAAAGTAATGCGAGTTCCTTCATATCTCGAGCTGAGCGTGCTGTTGTTTTGCATTGGAGATGGCTTCTTTTTTGTTCTACCTTCAGATTAGTCACTGATGAGCAGGGCAGCCTGGTCTAATAGGTGGCAGCCAGCCCACACCAGGGAGGTTAGAACTGTATGATCTTTAAGGTCCCTTCCAGCCCAAGCCATTCTGTGATTCTGTGGTATATACATGGCAAT
Source organism: Pavo muticus (assembly GCA_016647715.1). NCBI lineage: Eukaryota > Metazoa > Chordata > Aves > Galliformes > Phasianidae > Pavo > Pavo muticus. The sequence goes on along the minus strand of JACDJE010000045.1, from coordinate 781,710 downwards.
GTGCATTTTCTGTCATGCTTAGTCCCCACCATCTTTTTTTGCTGCTTCCTTGAACATCCAGATCTCAGGCCATCCGCATCACTTTCTTTCTAAAGCAATTCTCAGTGTGAGGAGGCAGCTTCTTCCGCTCGGCTATCAGTCAGCAGTGCTGTCATCACTACCAGTGAAGACTTCCAGTGAAAGAACAGAGATCCTGAAAGAGATTTTTGATGGTCTGTCTTGATCTCGTCCTCAGCCCTGCACAGCCCATAACTACCCAGAGTTACTGAGAGGGTTCAGCAGCCTGTCAGGGATGTGTCCCTGGAGTCAGCCTTGCTATTCTGCTTCACTGGAAGAGATCTAGGAATAAATGATGATCCTCAAATTTGTCTGTTCTTCAGTATCTCATGAATTTCCCTTCAGATAAGGACAATACACCAAGGCAGAGCTGATGGAAATGTATTCCTTTTGTATCATCTCAGCTATGGGTTACTGCAACTCAAACATTGCCTGCTTCTGATCTGAGCCTTTCAGCATCAGCCGTATTCCTGGAGTTTGACCTGGGGAATTCCTCAGCTGTATGCAGTGAACCCAGATCCCACTGAGAAGAAAAAAGTTCCTTTAGCTGTACTAAATGATTCAAAGCAATTGAAACTAAGGCTGAGTAAGGAAGATAAAATAGATGTAATTGTGAGGCCAAGAATCTCGTCCGTTTTGATGAGTACCTTTTCAGGCATCCTTTGTGCTATTGTAAAGGCTTTTCTCGTAGCATAAATACATGTGTTCTGAGAACCTTTTCAGCAAGCAGACTGTGAGAAAGCATGTGAGGAGACTAGGATGGCACAGGATCTATTTCTCTGCCATGGTCACTGCAGCGCTACTGCCAGGAGTACCAGAGCTGCTGATACTCTGTGTGTGTCGCTGAGAAAGGCGCCTATTGCTGACATCTTTGGAAAGGAGCCATCCTTACTGTTACTCCTCTAACTAGAGTGCTGACTGTTTGCATAAGAGGCATCTCAGACCCAGTCCTAGGCCAGGGTCTTGTGATTATACTTTGAAGATGTCTGCGATATGAACATACTTGGACATTTTTAGGCTCAAATCTACCTGTTAACAGCATTGGGTTTTTTTTAAATCTGTAGTCATTCTGCATTTCCCTTCCACCTTCTCCTATACTCCTTTCTGGGTTTCCCCTGACCTGAAAGGAAATCAGTAGGCTGCTAATCACTTCCTATGACAAGGAGAAGAGAGGTCCAGGCGTGCATTTGCCATATTGGGTCATGTAAAAGTAGTTTCCCTTAGTCTCAAATGATAAAGCAAAGACAAGGCAGATATGCATGGATCAGCGTGATGGTAAGTAAATTCTCTTCTCTGAATGTAGATGTGTAAGTTATACCTTGTTAGACCTCATATGTAATTATTACTGGAAGCGCCTGCTTCAGGCTGAAAAAAGAAAAAGCCAACTGGCTATTCCTGCTAAGGCAGTGGCTTTCCACAGCTGCTGAGTTCCTTACATTGCAGTGAGTTCCTTCTAACCAGGAGTCTGGCAGTATTTTGTCACTGACTTTGAATCCACACACATTCAAAGGGAACATTTGATTCCCCTCAGGTCCAAAAGCTGCTATTTGCTAGTAATGAAAAATAAGATAGGGTGATCACAGTTTGAATTTGAGCACCATTTAGAGGCGATGGGAGGATGTTGATATATTTTTATTTTCTTACATGTCTGAACATTTTGAAATGTCTTTACTGTAGGGATGGAATAGAGTTTGCCTTCAAATATCAGAATCAAAAAGGACAAGACTATCCACCTCCTAACCTTGCTTTCCTTGAAGTGCTTAGTGAATTTTCTTCTAAACTCCTGCGGCAGGACAAAAAGACTGTGTAAGTAATAGCCTTGTTTTCTTTGGTGGGTTTTGCTGAGTTGTGTTAATAGTTGAATTGTGTGTTTAAGTTCTCTGCTTTGAGGTTTTCATTGTCTAATGGGGGTTTTAGGAAGGCTCAGCAGCTTTTTTACGTAGTTATCCATCAATTTATATTTTGAAGTAATAAAAATAAATCAGAAAAGAAGAATCAAATCCACTGATTAAGTGAACTTGAGACCTTACAAAACAAACACTGCTTAAAATTTCCCATGGAGCACTGAAAATAAAAAGAATCATTTTTCAGACAAGCAGAAAAAGGAATGAACTGCAAGCAGCATAGGAAATATATAAGCCTCTAAACATTGTAGTAACATTCATTTCTGTTAGACATGAGAAGTATGAGAAGTATATTTATGTTTATTTTAATTTATTGAGTTGAAGTGGGCTTCTTGAGTTGTCAAGTCACAATAGGATAGAAAGACAGGGTGAGAGACAGCACTCGTGTCGTTTAGCAAAGAGCAGGGTGATAGAGACCTCAGACTGAAACAAGCAACCTGTATTTGTTATGGCCATCAGTGAATGCAGACGAAGCACCAAAAATGAAATAAGTCAGGCGTACTGCTGGTAAGAGCTGAATATATAGCAAGAAGTACTGTTGTGTGACCAACATTTGAAAAAACGTCAAAGGCAGCTGTGGATATTAAGAGAATTGATAAAGAGAAAGCTGCATTAGTGAAGGCAAGTTCATAGTAAAGATGTGTTGTCAGCATCACTGCAGAGGTAAGAGTGTATGTTTCTAATGTGTTCTGTAACAAATATCCAAGATTTGGCCACGGCATAGAAGCAGTAAGGGAAGAACAGAGTGTAGTTAAACGTCATCATGTGCCAGTGTAGAACTGAGTTCTTTGAATAACTTCATGACAATTTAAATATGTAATTACCAGATCTTATCCTTTATGGCTGTAAATATCTTTCTAGTTATTTTTCTGGCCACAGTGAATTTAAGTCATTCTACAAGTATATATAAAGTCTTACTACAATGACTACCTGAATTGACTCATTCTCTCAAGATTCTCTGTAATTTTTCTTTTTTTTTTCAATTGTATAAATAAATGCTTCAGCAAACACAGTAGAAGAAATGGTTAAAGTAGCTTGAGAATTAGACTATTCATCCAGGCTAACCTGGCACTTAGGCTTTCAAACTTCTCTGCATTGTTATGTTCTTGAATTCTGTCAACCTCTGGTCTGTTCTTCAGAACGGGGCTTAAGAACACAAGGATTTTCTGGCTGCCTTTCTAGCTGAACCATAGATTCCCTTTATCTGTTAGCTTAAGTGTATTTAGCCTGATTCCAGTTGAATTTATTGAAGCTTATTCTTCCTGCACACTTCTCAGTACTTTCACAAGTTTCTCCAGTGTCTAAAATCTGAAGTTGTATTACCTGTACACAGCATACCCGACAGCTAAATCAGACCTGACCCTTTGCATGAAGTTCAGCATTTCTCATTCTTTACCCTTCTGTGTTACCATTTACATTTTTTTTCCTCACGTTTTTCTCAGGACTGCAGAGGTTGCTGCGGTGGAATCCATTTCTCCTGATTTTAGCTGTCTTTCTTGTAGCCTTCTGTATCTGAGCTATTTACTGTCGCTGCATTTGAAGATTGGTGAAAAGAAATAGGGTCTTTAGGACATGATTCATCTGATCTGTTCTAAATTACTGCTTTAAGATAAGCTCAGATATGCCCTAGATTCCATTGGCTGCTGTGACTATGGAGAGAGTCAAGATAAGTAGCTTATATGTAAAGATGCTTTTTGGAGATCTCTGCATTCCTTCACTTGAGAGATCTGTCATGTTTGCACTCATCAGGCAATGGGTGCATTGCCCCATAGCAGTTTGCTGACATTACATTCTCAGCTATACTCTGGATAGTTGGTTTTGCCCTTCCGTGTAGCATGGCTGCTCCAATCCAGAGGGACCTCTCCCCCGCCCTGCAAAGGGGCAGCAGCCTGCAAGCAGGAAGGAGCATGACCACCATCTGGTGGAGAAGTCCTGCGTACGGGATCACTTGCCTCCCTGCTGGCTTGGTCTCCTGCCAGCTGACTGTAAGCTCAGCAATGGGCTGTTAGTCTGGAGGTTAAAGTGCTCTAGAATAACCCTGAAGATCTCATCAACATATCTGCCTGTCTGCAGATATGGGGGCAAGCTGGAAGGCAAACTACCCTCCGGATTGCCTTCCGTACCTCAAAATAAATATTATTGATTCAGTGTGTCTGCCTGTCACCTGCCCTTGTTGCAAGATACCATTCTCATCACAGTTCAGGAAACACTACCATTTTACTAGGCTTCTGATTCCTTTCTGATTTACTTCTTTATTATTAGTATAATTGATATTATTTATGTTACTGTTATTATTATTGTTACTATTACTCTTATTATTGCCACTTGGCAATGTGGTGCTGAATGGGATTGTGATCACAGAGTGCATCATAACTTATTTTTTGAACAGAAGGGGGTAATGCTGAAGTACAGTGCCTTCTCTTACGTTAATCTGAATGCTTGGTTCTGTAGCTTGGAACTCATTGGAAATCACTTTTATGTGGCTTTTCTTACTCATTTTATGGACGAACTTAATTAAACATTCAATGGAAAAGGAAAATAGCTCACATGTCCTCCAGGCCATACGTGGAACAGAAGTTGGTTGGTTCCACCCGTAAGTTAACAAGTACGTGCTGGACTTCTCCATGGCAATGGAATGGATCTTCAGTTTCTTACTGAAAAATGTCTGCTTATATTTGAGAAAACTGTTCTTTTCCCATTGCAAAGATGCAAAATTATATCCTCAGTCTACTAATTCAGATTGTCTGTTGACACACCAGTAATATAGAGAAGTGGCTTACTTGCTATACAGAATAGAAGGGGAATTCAAGTAGAGTGCACTGTGAATGACTGCAGGCAAATACAGGAAGATGGCAGGGAGAGAAAATTTTTAAATTGTTTATCTGAGTAACCTGTACACAATTAACTGTTACTTTGTTTTGATCAGTTCAAGGTACAATGCCTTATCAACATATGTTATCAAAGTAAAATAAGGAAACACCATGACAGATTTCTGTTAAGCTCTCAGCAGTGTGGAGAGGAGTTGCACGTTAAGTACAGAGGAAACAACGCACTGAGCCTCAGCACTCACTGTCTTCTATTTTCAGTCACACCTACTTAGAAAAGTTTCTGACAGAACAGATGATGGAGAGAAGAGAAGACGTGTGGCTTCCACTAATTTCCTATAGGAACTCACTAGTTACGGGCGGCGAAGATGACAGAATGTCTGTTAACAGTGGGAGCAGCAGCAGCAAGACCTCTTCAGTGAGGAATAAGAAAGGACGGCCACCGCTACACAAAAAGAGAGTAGAAGGTTGGTACGGTTTTACCTTGCCTAGTAGAGGTATTTCTCACTTTGTACATACATTACAGCTTTCCTTATATTTTGTATGTAGTGAAAACAAAGCACTTGTTCTGCAAATTCCTATCGAGCTTCAACATTTCTGTATGAGAAATAGCCTTGTAATTCCCTGTTCCTGCTTGTCCTGAGATTTTCAGATGGAGAACTACTAAAAGCTATTACTTACAGTGGAAACAGGAGGTGGCTGTGGAGTTAACTGCTCTGCACCTTTCCCAGTCACAGATTTCTGTTTTCTGCTTCTGTTTCGTTTTGAAGCAGTTGCTAATTTATATGGTGTTAGAGCAAACCTGAGGCAAAATTCTGATATAGATCAGTATTTTGGCAGGACACTGGAGAACACTAAAGAGATGCATGTTTTTGTTCAATGTGGCACCAATATACAGTGTATTTACTTCTTCTTTGACTTCAGGAGCGTACATCAGGAATTTGGCAATGATGGCCAACTTCTCACAAGATTGCATCTGTTCCAAGTGTGAAATTGCACGATGTCATGCATGTGTATGTGAACATGCTTACTGTTTCAATAGACAGCAAGTATAAGTGAGATCTTTAAACTTCAGAGAGTTTTCCAAGATGGTTATCTGCCATAGTAACCCCTCAGTGAAGAATCTAATGCTAATTCTCCTGAATGTACAGCCACTTACCAAAGATACCCCATTCCTCAAGTGTTAGTCTATATGCACTCTTATAGTCAGGTCCGTTCTCCCCTACAGCTTATGCTGAGCAGTGCATGAGCTAAGTCTTTCAGTTTCCAATAGCCAACCTAGAGTCTAGGTAGAAAAAAGCACAGCTTGCTTTCTTCAGACGTTGTTTTGCTTCCTTCAGATTGCCATGGTTTACACGGGATTCAACTGGGGTCATTTTTTTTCTTTCCTCCTGTTACTACTTTAATTCTAATTTATTTTATACCAGTATCCTTATTTTTCCAGGAACTATAGTAAAATCTCTGCTTCCCTATAAAGCAAGTCTTATTCTTAGGGCTTAGGTTTTATGACGTTGTTTGCCCCACTCTCTTTCATGCCTGCCTTGCTCAGTGATCAATAGGAAGAAGAACTGACTTGCAACACCTTCCTTTTGAATCTCGCCTTTCTTTGCTATATCTGGGGTCCTGAATTTTCCAGAAACATCTCTGACTTAAAATGCTGTGAGCCTGAATCTATGGCTATTCACCTAATTGTTCACTTTCTGAAAGATCTGGATGTACCAAAGTTTCCACAGGAGATCACCTAGCAGCAGTACAGCCTGGAGCCAGTTTGCCTGTTTTTTGTGGGCAGATATAGACTGCTGCACAAGGAAGGGGCTCATTTTGTATGTACAAATAATAGCTCAGGAAATAATCAGAAATGTAATCCTCTTCTTAGAAATAAGTATTTACTGTTCACTGGTCCGTAGAAGTTGAGCTATGAAGAGCCAGTCTGATGAGCAGCTGGTTGCCTACAAATAGTCTACGTTCAGCATGTATGCAGGCCGTTGTTGTTTTTTATCTTTACATATTTTTATAACCCTTCCAAAAGTCCTGGTTTTAATTTAATCTAGCATTAGAACCACAAGTGCAGACCTGTTTCTGAATCCTGCTAAGGTTTTTTCCTTTAAATCCCACTCTAAAGGAAGGATGTGGTCACTGCGGAAACTATCGTGGCATCTAAGAACCAAAGCCAGACCCCCGTAGTTCCTTCCTGCCCTCAGTCCGACGTGTATTGGGTTCAGCTGACTGTTGGGGCTGGAGAATGTTCTCCGTTGTTACTGAAAGTAGAACTGCTGTCTGTATAGGTGGTTCTGACATTTCTTCATAATGCCTTAAGGAAGTGAAACATAAAAAGGATTTTAAAAAACTCTAGTGTTATAAAAGGCAAATTCAAGAATAAATAGGCAACTTTTTAGAGAGCTTTTAAGCCCAAAGGGTAATAAAAGGCATAGGAAAAGCAAAGAGACCTGTTGAGGTCTCCAGCTACTATCTCACTGCTATTTCTTCCTGTTAGTAAATCTATGATCTTGTCTTCTCCTCTTCTGTAGTCTCCTGTCTTTCACTTGCTGCAGCAACTTCTACGTGTCTCATGTCTGCACAGTTGTGTTCACACACGTTCGTCTCAGGCCCCACCAGCCCTTCATCTCCGGTTTGCTGTCTTCTCAGTACGAGCCCAGCATCCCACATACACCTTCAGTCAGCTTCCCATCTCCATCCTCCCATCTGCTCTAAACTCTAAATATGCTATCTGTAATCACTGAAGTGTACACCAGCCAGACCTCTCCTTATTTAAACGTCCCCTCTGTACTCCACTGGAGTGGTTCTCACTGAAGTTTCCAAAGGCCGAAGCCTCCACTCCCATCATAGTGTTCAGTTGTATCTCATTTGATGTATATGTATGAGACTCACAGTCTTGTATTTAGATTGCAAAATTGGTACTTAGGAATTGTTTTTGTGAAGTGTGTATGAGCCACCCAACAATGCAGGCAGTGCTGCAGTGCAGTATGTGTGCAGTGTTTTTTATTTTGTTTTCTTAAGCATTTCTACTTTGAATAGTTGCTATTGCTGGGAATAACTGGTAGTAATCCTTCCTTAACAGAGCACAAAAATTACCATTTTGAGTATTTATCCAGCTGATCTCTTAAAGGCACACCTATTTCAATAGATACTAAACTACTGAAAACATAAATTTGCAGAAGGTGCTGCCTCTAAAAAGAACTCTGTATTGAAGTGCATCATAGATGGAAGGCTTTAATTATTAACATAAGGTTCAGTGAGTTGACTGAGAGGATTCTAAAGGCAGCAGTGTTGCATTTTACACCATCACTAATGTGTCAGTAATTTGAATGTTCCTTTCCTAGATGAGAGTCTGGAAGGCTCTTGGCTGAACAGGAATGAAAACATACATACTCCAGGAGCACTGCAAGCACCACAGCTCACCTCAACTGTCTTGAGAGAGAACACCAGACAAATGGGAGAGCAGATCCAGGAGCACGAGTCGGAGCAGGGATCCGAACAAGATTTTTTACACAAGTAAGTGTTGGAATGTCCGTACCAAACACAGTAAAATCCAGGTAAAGAAGTTGTGTAAAATGTACACAGGTAGTTGTGGCTCCACAGAGGCAGTGTTTCTTTGCAAAAGCAACTGGAAAGATCTTGGCTATGACTCAGCAATACTTAGATTATTTTAAACTCCCCCCCCCAAAAAAGAAGGTTGTAATGAAGTCAAGGTAGAAGTTCTTTACGTTAAACTATCGTATAGCATAACTGTGGGCTTATGGATAAATCATAGTGTCTGTGGGCCCAGGTTGGATTGAACTGTTTCTCTAAAGACCTATTAGATATTCTCTTATGTTTTTTTCCCTTCTGTCATAGTACAATAAATGTTCTCCAGACATCTTTACTGATGTCTTACAAATTAACTCTTCAGTCCAATTCAGCTGCTGAACTGGTATCTCCTGCTTCGAGCACTTTTGCAGGCAGTTTTATTTTGCCCTCAATTAGACATAATTTTTTGTCATTCAACTCCCATTTTATCACCTCCATTTAAATCTATTTATGGGGGAAAAATGGTTGCTATTATCTGTCAGTAGTTTATTTAACAGAGTCTTCAGAGGATTCTGTGCTAATTCTATCAATCTGAAGACAAAGAATAACAGTAACTGGGTTGGAGGCTGTTTTTGTAACTTTTATAGCCTGTTCTTTTCCCTTGGTTGTGCATGCAGCGTGCACAGACATCAGTAGTGTCTGTGTCAGTAGTAGCAGTACAACAGATTAAACCTTGCTAAGACCCACGAATCTGTGTTCGCCACAGGAGATACTTGCATCTCATCTTGCTACGGATGACTTTGTTTTTGCAGCATGTTTGGTGTTTCCATAAATGATTTCAGGTCCCTTATTTCCCCATACCAACAACGTGGTATCACCACAAGGCAGTGTGAGATGCGGTGAAAGGCTCACGGGGCAGGTTCACACTGCAGGCAGGGCTACCTGTTCTCCTGCACAAAGGCCTGGCATGGGCACAAGGTTTCCCAGCTGGTGCTGTCCGGAAGGAATGAGGGTTGGCACATTAAGATGTGAATACAAGGCAAGTGGGGCCATGGGTTTTCTTACCTATGCAGATGAGATGGGCAGAAAGCCTCAGCTGGACATGAAAGCACAACTGAGGATGAACTGTTAACATCCGAACCAAAGTATCTTATCACCTTACTCCTATGGTACTGAGATCTATGTTCATGTTCCTTGCTTCCTGAGCTCAGGAGTTTGCTTTCACCAGATGTTGCCGTAATTTCTAGATTATAGAGAAGACTTTGTAGCTCAACAATTTCTCCTTCTTTTCTAGTCCTCGATTAAAAAATAACAAAAAAACCAAAATAAAAACCAAAGAACTTGGTGAAGCAAGATCCTTTCCCTGCCCCCCTCTGATCCCTGCTCACTGTGCTGAACACTGAGCTACCTCTCTCTATGAATATTTAATCAGTTAAGGAAAGGGCAGCTGCTTCCACTTGCTGTGCATCACCTTCCTGAACCTGATGAACGGGAGCTGCCTTAAGGTGTGGGAGAACCTTACTCTTTTCAGGGAGAAGCTGCACCAGGCTTTTCACTCTGTGCTTGAACCTCTGTTTCTCCTTTGTCAGCTGAATGCTGCAGGCAGAGAACTGTTGAGCAAAGACAGACAGCATCGCTCTCCTTGGATCCCACACAGAAGTTCACAGTGTGAACTAACAGTAGAGAATGGTTTCCTTTCAGCCTGGAGTTAGCTGCTCATCCGCACGCATCCTGAGGGTCACCTCATCTTCCCACTTAACATGCTGTCTCTTAAGTGCCACAACATACCTTTTAGTTGGATCCTGCTGATCCCTAATGCTCTTGTGAATTGATCCCAAACATCTTGTGCATTCCATAGAAAATCCCTAAAAATAGGAATGTTTACAGTTGTATACAATCTAATGTATACTATTTGCATAATAGCTGTATACAGGCATCTAGCACTAGATACTTAAAACGCTGGTTGGACTCGACAATCTTGAAGGTCTTTTCCAGCCTAAATAATTCTATGGAAGATGAGGGTCAAAAATAAACACAGAGCAGTCAGTTGCTGAACAGAAGTGGTCAGTCATGCCCAGAGCAGTATTTCCTCCTGGTTGTTTTCACATGGTTCCTCCCTTTTATTGTGTCAGTCTTACTAGGGCATGAGATTACATAATTAAAAAGTGATGTTGCTTTTGAAGATCTGCACTTATTCTACTACTGTCTCTTTCTAACTGCAATACACAAAACATTGAACGCATTGCTTTCTACTGCAGGATTTAGTTGGTGCTAAGTACAGCCTTTCAGGAGTTCGTATATGGATATGTTACTGGATGCTAAAGTTGACTGGGAGTATGCATTTGAAAGCAATTTGTTTTTCACTTGTGTGACTTTTCATCTTAAAATGTTTCTGTTATTAACTTGGATCTATTCTTACTCATATTTTTACCTGCTCTGAGGCAGTGAATTAAATTTTTGAAGTGTCCTCATTTCAGGTGCATGCTGCATTAATGAATGAGTAATGCTAGCATTTTATGTAGCTGCTTTTATTGTAACAACTAATTGATTTTTTTGTGCACGCACAGTGGGAGGAGACAAATTGCAGAAGGGTATCCAGAAGACTTGTACAACAATGGATGTAATTTAAATAACTAAATATGCAGCATACCCAGACACAAAACTTGAGGAAATGCTGTCTAAAAACAGCCAACTCAAAGTCGTTGGTGTTCTCAGTCATAACGCTGCTCTGTGTTTGTTAGTCCCCAGATGCAGATATCTTGGTTGGGCCAACAGAAGCTAGAAGATTTAAATCGAAAGGACAGGACAGGAATGAACTACATGAAAGGGAGAACTGGTGTAAGGCACGCAGTGTAAGTGTTCAGAGCATCTTCATCTCCAGATCTGGAACCATTTTAGATGGCAAAGCCCTGTTTAAATGTTACTTTTCTGGGTTGTTACCAGTAAGTTCTGTGATGATACTTAACTTTTCTTAGTAAAGGCGGAGTAACAGCTTTGTAACACTGGGGTGGACGCCAGGCAATATGGTGCTGTGGCCAAGTGTTCTGCCCCTAACCACAGCTGTAAGCAGCTGCCTAGTGAACGCAGCAGACCTTCATGGTACCATTTTTCATAGTTCTCTAATTGGTTTCAGCAATTTTCAGACACTTCCTGTGAAGCACTGTGATTTGTCTGTTAAGTAATTTCCAGCAAGCAGTTATCTCAGGTTGTTTTCCAGTTTTCCCATGAACATGTTTAAGCTTCATTCACCCACCTCATCTCTTGCGAAGGCGTCCCACTGGGCAGCTCGTGGAGGGAACACACATGGGTGAATGCAGAAGTGTTCTGTTGTACAAGGTACTCTGTGCTCCTGTGCTGATATAACAAAGTCTTTCAGCACATAAATACTTCTCAGGGTGGGGGCCAGAGTCTCTAGCAAGATGAGGTCGTTATAGTGTTAGAAACTGGTCTTGGATTCACTGGTGGATTCCCAGGCACTTAACAGTGATCTTGGCAAACACTGTAGCTCCTTTTTATAAAAGGGCAGGCAAACCCAATGAGGTTATTGCCCTAGCCTTCTTAAGGACAGGTTTAATTAGTGGTCATAATGATATTACACTGAACTCCCTGCTTTAGCCTTTGCCAGCGGGAGGTTTTTTACATACAGTTTTCTTCCAGCTAATACTGAGTAAACATGCTGGCTTTATTCTCAATGTAATGTTGAGAAGGAGTTAGGGGATAGGATTTTGCACTGTTCTTAATGACAGTGTTCATGGTTGGGAAATTACAGTGCCTGAAATCGATGACTTCTTTCTGCTTAATCAGACGCGGTCTAATGGAAGATGACGCCGAGCCCATCTTCGAAGATGTAATGATGTCCTCACGAGGTCAGCTAGAGGATATGAATGAAGAATTTGAGGACACAATGGTCATTGATCTGGTCAGTAAATCTTATTAATAGCAAATTTAAAGTGGTAGAAGGATAATTTAGAAGGAATTCCGTAAGTGAGTGCAAACAAAAGTGTCCAAAATGTTGACCTTTATTTCCTTTTGATCTTAACATTAAAGAGAGGAAATAATCTGAATATTCCCTGAAACCTAAAACTGCAGTTTCGGGCCCAATTGACTTTATTCATAGAAATACAAGAATCGTTGCCTATTGCTCTTCCTGATATTCTGGACTCAGGCAGTAGCACATGCCTGAAGCTCTGCTATGCACCTTTGACTTGTCCACCTATGAGAATGAGGATATGATTTGTAGCAGTGCAGACTTCCTAGGGGAGTGCTAAAGAAATCACCGGTCTGACCTGCCCTGCAGATCCAGCCAGGGGTAGGAGTGCTGCTGGGGGGCAGAGATGAGACCACCTCATTCCGTCCCATTGAATATTACATGAACCTGCCTACTCAGCATCATGCTGTTCAAATGGACTGTCTGAAATCCAGTAACAACATCTGATTTGATTTGGTGTTTGACATTATGAGGAGTTTGGAAACTGTCAGCTAAAGTGGTACATGCTGTTGCTTCCTTCCTTGTGTCATTGTTATAGCCATCACTAACTCATTTGCTGGCACAGGGCTTTATGCAGGCCCACTGTGGTCAAGCAGAGTTAATTCTGTTTCCTAATTTGTTTTCTGGGATGTAGGGCAGGCAGCAGATCCTTATCATCCTGGTTACAGCCACGCACAGAGCTGTGCTGGCACAGCAGCAGGGAGAGCAGGCAGTAGAAGGTAGGCATGCGGTAGTACCTTACACTGCTGCTGCTGCTCCTAACCAGGCTGTACCACCAGACTGCAACCTCCATTTCTTTCACATCAATATGATCGAAGACGAGCAAAATTTCCTATAAGCCTACTGGCCTCATTTCTGAATGAATTTTTGCATTATACACTTCACTGTTTTCTGTGCTTTTGTATTTCTCCTTTCACATCCAAATTATGAGGCAGAGGTTTAGTTCTCCTATTATATCATCATAAGTACTTTAAAACAAAAAATGGTCTGACTGCATCAGGGTTTCATCATAAACAACAGCATAAAGCAGACAGTTTTTATGTAGTCTGACCGTGACAGTGCTAATACAAGAACACCATTAAGTCAGCAAGGGCCTTAAGCAAGTCCTTAGCTATGGGCAAGAACTTCAAATTACTTTAGTATAATTCTGTATCTGCTTCCTTAAATAAAATATGAATTTAAGAAGCACTCTCTATGTCAGGGTCTCAGTTCTTATCTGAGCCTTTATGGAAATCCCTGCGAAGCTGCTTTATTGAGGCCATGGCCGAGCACGTACTGATCAGCTGTAGAGCCGACAGATGCTCTGTAGGCAGTTACGGATGTGGAGTTCTAACAGCCTGCCCATCTTTTCAGCCACCTTCAAGAAACCGACGAGAACGGGCTGAACTGAGGCCAGACTTCTTTGACTCCGCAGCTATCATTGAGGATGATTCAGTAAGACTCTACACGTACTGCCTGCTGTTTATCAGAGGTTCTTTTCTTGATTACTGTTGCACTTAATTAATTACTCTCTTTTAAATCATTTTTCTAGGGATTTGGAATGCCAATGTTCTGAAGTCTGCTGAAGACATTTTACAAATTTGGAACTCTATTGTTTAGAGCTAGAGGCCTATATACTGTGATAGCTTGTATGAAAACCACATTTTTGATGTGATACGGTTTGATTTTTAACCAAATGATTAAGGTCAATCCCTTTTTGTAGTGACAGAGAAAGAAGAGGAACTTCTTAATGACACAAAGGAATGTTGGCCAATCCCGTCACCTCAGAAAGGCTGACCTAGAAAATCATTTGTATCCCTTGTTCTTGACTGTCCTAATACAATTTTTTTTTCCTGGATGAGGAGGAAGTTTTAAATTGTTAAGACAGCTGTCAAAATAAACACTGTTCTACATATGTTTTCTGAAAACATGGAGTGATAACAGAACTTTTTAACTTTATTTTTCTGCTGTACAATTTAAAACGGTTTTAACATTTGCCTTTTTATGTTTTAAAAGCTAGCCATTTTTATTAAACCTATGCCTATCAGCCATTGACTAGCAATGATGCTATAAGCAGGTCGTTCTGGCTACAGAAAAGTGTTTTTGAACACACTGGATTTGATTAACATTGTGGTACGCTTATATCCTCTCGTAGGCAATGAGAAGAACACTCTTATAGAAGAGGTTAGAATTCTAATGACGTGCATCTCTGCCAAAAAAATTCAGATTCTGATATGATAAACCCAGATTTTATACTCTTGAGAAGATTTATTTTTATTTATAACAGGACATAAAGTGAGAGATGTCCATGAAGCCACTTTTCCAACAGACGCTGTGTAACATTCATTTTATATAGCACATGGGGACACAAAAGCAGTAAGTTTTCTATTGGTACTTGCTCTGTGCATTTTTAGCAACTTATACCAGCAAATAAAGTATTCTCAGTAAAACACACAAATGGTTCTCAAGTAATCACTTTGCTGTTTTTACTACCTACTTCAAGCCCTGCCAACCCAAGGTACATAAACAGCAACTTTCCTATTTAAAGAAACGATAACTCAAGGGTGGGGGAAAGGAATCGCTTTAGCATCCTCCAAGCAGTGTTTCCTGTACCATGCAGAAGTCCACTTCCCATGCCATAAATGCCCTTCTGCGCTATTTTTGTAAATTAATTTTGCCAGTTAGAAGTACTGTACGTGCTGCATAGAAATTCGTGCTTAGATGGTGAAGTTCTTAAGCTTACAATGGAATACAGCTACATTTTCTGTGTTAACTGTGCATATTAAGAGTAATTATTTGGAAAAAAAAATATGATTTTTCAAAAAAGCAAAAAACATTAAAAAAAAACACAGACAAACCCAGAAGAGCCTCAGCAAGTCACTGTAATAAGAGATTTTTCAGTGTCTTCAATAATTTGGAATATCATCATGCTTGGGTTTGATGCCTTAGCCTGGCAGCTGCTTAGTTAGAACAGAGCTGCTGCCCATCCACAGCTTGCGCTGAGCAGTGTCTCTGGGCATCAGCCCCAAACATTCACCTTCCTTTCTGCATTCGAGATACAAAGCAGACTGACCCACCTGGAGCACAGCAGTTTTAGAAGTGCTTTTTTTTTTAAGCAACAGCAAGTAATCATGGAACTGTTCTTTTTTTTTTTTATGAGCTTATTTGAAAACGAAACCACATTAATACCCAGTGTTTATCTGCTGGGAGGGGAAAAAACATCTAAAAAGAACCAACCAGCATTTCACGCAGCTGGGGTTTGTTTTCTACACATGCAGTTCTCAAACAGAAACGGTTGCCAAAAATGTTGGACTGGGAGATTCAGCCATTCCTCTGATGTCAGTTGGGTAATACACGGACCAGGAGAAGTGGCTGGAGCTCCATAAAATTACCTCCCTTCCTCTTCTGTCCATCCCCATGGTGCTGGGTGGGCTGGGATGGCTGCATTAAATTGCCATCACAGTACTTCTGTGAGCATAGAGGCACAACAACTAATTGCTGCCTGGTTTGAGTCAGAGCCTCAGACAAACCTGTGTGCTTCACAGTCCTCTGTGTGGAAAACTGATTCCTAATTTAACATTGTAGAATACTGTATAACAAACATTTATTATCACGGTACCTGCAATGGGTTTCCAGTTCAGTTTGCAGTCAATAGGTTTTTGTATTATGAGTGTCTCCTTGATTGGTTTTGCTAGTAATTCTGTAAATTGTACATTTACAATATGAGGTTTTTTTTCCTTTTGTACAATTTAAAACTGATGCTTCACCTTTCATTTAATAAACTATTCAAAATCATGAGTACGATGAGCACCCTCTTCACTATAACTTTGTTTTAAATACTGGTTTGGGCCATCACATCTTGTCATCCCATTAATTAGTAGCCACATGAAGAACTGCATGGTAGTCCAGCCTTCAAAGACAAGTTTATTTATGCATATCTTAACCATTCAGCCTTCGAGGAAAGGAAAATGTTGTCTGGTCTCTCTTTTCCCCTTTCCCCCCCCCCCTTTTGTCTCCACTCTGGTGTGATTTTGGTTGATGGTGGGGGTTTTATTGTGAGGTTGCATACATTTGGTAACTAACTCATCACACAACTTGGGAAGTCTCACCTCACTGCTGAGAAGTTCCAGTCTTTGCCGTGCTGTAAAAACTGCCACAAATTTGGAGAAAAATTTCCCTCTCCTGTCATTGACACCTCCAATGATCTGGACCATGTGGGATTCACAAAATGAAATGCCTTTTGTGATGGCCACAGCACAGAGAAGGAGGTGCTATTTTTCTCCAACCTATTAATGATTTCATCTCTGCAGATCTGAAGGACACTGACTTGTCATCTGGCATGCCTGCCAAAGAAATATCTGAGAGGAAAAGTAACAGGATCAAACAGGTGAGGAACAGGATAGGATTCAAGGTCTGAAATGCACTCTAGGTCTACTCCTCAGACACAACCTGAACCCTGAACCTCCCTCCAGCTGCCTGTAAGTCACCGTTAATGCCTGACACGTGTCATGCTTGGCATGTTAAAGGACTTCGGTTGTTGAAAGGATTCTTATTTTGTACCTATTGTTTCTGCAGGGGGCTAGAAGGCACGAGAAGTGGAGAAGTGTGGCCAGAACAGCTTTCCAGTATGTTTCCAAAGCTTTGTGATGGTAGAGCAAGGAAGTGCTCGGAAATCAACAGCATGTAAGAGCCACATTCTTATACTAGCAAGGGGGAGAAGAGAGGATGGAGTCTGTATAACAACTAACGAGGTTAGGAAACTAGAACAACAGTTGTGCTTCTTCCTTTGTGTTGTGACAGTTGGGGTTCTCATTTAGCATCTCCTGCTGGCTCAGCTCAGGCTGAGAAACTGCAGATACTGCTTTACTGCCACAGCTTTCTCCTCTAAACTTGGGACAGCCACTCATACCTTTGAAAATCCTCTTGGTCCTACGTGAGTAACTCTTACAGTAAGACACCTGATTACACCACTTCTCACGACTAACTGAAGAACTCGCTTCATTGCAAGGACCCCCAACATTCACCTTTCAGCTGACCTTGCCTTGGATGCAGTGTGCTGCTTCCTGGGGCAGCAGGAGCATTGTGCATCAGTGCATGTCTGCTGAGATGCAACCACATACATTCAGACAGCTTAAATGCATTTCCACAATCTGAATACATCACCTCTAGTCATTACAAAGCTGGGATCATAGCTGAAACAGCCTTTCTGTGCTCTCTTTTAGGTCATTTTTAGTGGCTGCTTTTTTCCCCCATTTTTTTTCCCCTCCATGCTCCATGGCTGAAGACACTAGACACCAACTTGCACCTACCCAGGAATAGTGCCTACCAGCAAAGTTGCTAACTTACCTCTTTCCTCCACTTCAGATGCTTGGGGAGTGGACAGAAGCAGCAGTGATCTGCAGGTACAGTAATTCTTTATCTTATAACACATTCCTGCTAATTACTGAGGATGCTCACACCAGACAGGTCCATCACAGGGCTTCTTGTGCTTGGGAGGTGTTTGCAGTAGTACTAACCATGACAGTAACCATTACTCACTAGCAGCTTCTAATGAGGAGAGTGAGCACAGAGCCATTGGTAGTAACATCTGTTACTTGAAAGTCAGGCAAATAATCACAGAAGAAAAAAAACAGGCTGGAAGACAGCTCTGGAAGTCTCTGTTTCAACCCTCTGGAATTTTCTTTTTTTCCAATTTGGGCAAATTGTCTCATCCTCCAAGAGAAGCCTGGCTCCATTTACGCCACCTACGCCCCCATGGCCCATGCATAACTTGCTAACAACCAGAGAGAGAGCACTGCTTCAGCCAGCATATAAAAGCTGCAACCTGGGTAAGCCCAGCAGAGGAACAGAGCAGGTTAGTCTGAGATCTGCAAAGCTCGGAATGCAGCGCACCAAAATCCAAGGCTAGGATCTTTCTTTCTGTGAGCTGTGGTGCAGGAAGCTGTCAGATCCCCAAGGCGCAGGCCCAGGGCGATACTCACAGCACAGAGTTCTGATGTCTCAGCAGTGAGAGGTCACTGCAGCTCTGCCTACCACAGCCACCTCCGCAGCCCATGGAGCGAGGGATCCAAGGAGTGCTCAGCCCTAAACAACCCATACCAGTTTGCCTGTAGCAGGCACTGCAGACTGTGTCACTCATTAACCCACAAAGGAAGTATAAAGATGAATGGGTAAGATCCTAAATTCAGTGAGGTACGTACTATGATTTATTGATAAGCATTAGCAAAATCAAAATGAAGTACTTCTATTGTAGAGTAGACTGTCACGTGACAGAAGGGATTTGCATTCAGAGTAGTGCCAGGGCCGGGCTGGATCCTCCCCACACTCACAGTGGGATATTAGCATGTTTCTTCCAGGGGTTGGACTGGGTTTTACTTGCCAGCACATCGAGGTCATGGCAGATGCACCTGCGGGTGGTGGATGGCTGGATGATATCATCAACAAACCCTGTAAAAACAAAGCACACGGAGTTTGCCTCTTCACCTTTTGTATCGAGGCTGTGATTTAAATTCACAAAACTAAAATAACTCTTGGGATCAACTGTTCACAAGTTACAAATTAACTTCAGAATTTGAAACAACCCAAAGAGAAAACATTCCTGTGTCAAGTGTTAAAACAAGAAACTTTTTTTCCCCAAAAGAGTTAGCCAACCAGATAACTTAGGGAGTGGGCTTCACTCACTGAATGCTTCACCTGTTGCTGCAAGGTCTTAGAGATATCATCTCTACTAGTAATTAGTTTGACTTTAAGGTTCAGAATTGTTGATTAGAAGAATCCCTTAACTTTGCAAGTCTTTTTTTCCTGGCTCTAACAGCAGTAACAGCAAACTAAAGGGAGTGGTGCTGTACACCCTACCTGTGGTGATGAGCCTGGCTAAGTCTTCCCAGTAAGAGGATTTAAATGAAGCACAAAGCTTATTAATTGGGCAAACCAGCATAACTGGGAAGATGTAGAGCTGACTACAGAGCCTACAGAACTGCCTTCCAGAGCACAGGTAATGCTTCAAAGCTAGAGGTAGAAGCCCTTTTATAAGAGCAGAAAAATTCACACCAAGGAGCTCTGGGAAAAGCCACTGAACTGAACCAGACCCTTTCTCAGGGCCACCGGTCAGCATCTAGAACCATCAATAGATTGCCGAAGCACCTATAATTTTAATTAACAGTAGGGCTTCTGAGGTGCTTCTCATGACTGCAAAATTGAAAGCATGCCTTCTACTGCAGTCCCCACGTTGTTCCAGTCTCTTCCCATCCAAAGCCATTCAGATGGGCGGTTTGGTTTTTTGGTCTAGATGTGGTTTTCCTTTTCATGCACAAGTTACAGTGACTTTTCTGACTTGGACACAAATTTCTTGGCTGGATAACTTATAGCAACATGTGTACTAAATGCTTAAAGATTAGCTAACTACACGCCACGGCAAACTCAAAACAAGGGACACAATACATGGATAACAATACCTCTCATAGCTGCCGGAAAGGGGTTTGCAAACTTATCCACGTATTCTGCCTCTGCGTCTGTCTCTTTTCCTCTGAAAATGATCTGCACAGCACCCTGGGAAGATAAAGTCCACGGGTATTCAACCCATACAAGGGAAAGACGTCTGCTTTACCACTCCCACACACTGCACGGGCACTGGGTAAATCGCTTCAGCAGAAGTATCACTAGTCTTCATCTCACTAAGCGGCCTCTGTGCCAGTGAGCAGTGATGGCTGCTGCACACCAGCGCGAGTCAGCCTGCATTTATTTACCTTTGCCCCCATCACTGCCACCTCTGCAGTCGGCCAGGCATAGTTCGCGTCTCCTCTTAAATGCTTGGAGCTCATCACATCATAGGCACCACCATAGGCCTGGAACAAAACCCCAGGGATTCGTTAGTGTGAAGTGACCCCACCACAGCAATGATTCACTTTCCTCTTGCAACTTCTGCTGTTCCAACAACAAGCAAGTGGAGCTACATTTTTACCTGCAGGAGAACATGTAGAGCTTACTGGTGGCTGTTACTTGGTCCATCAGCACACTAGCATTAGACACTGACTGTATGCAAACACATGTTCAAGACATTCCCACTCATAAAAACAATGAAGAATTGTAAAAACTTGCCTGCAGCCATCTCCTAAGACTAGGCTTCACAAACTTGAAACCACATAAAAGCAGGAAGGGAGCTGTTGGAATATAAAACCTTCCTGAAGGCAGAAAAGAGGAGTTGGTGCCTGTCTGCAACACCAGGCCTCACCCTGCACACGCATTCAAATAAACAAGCTAGGATGCTTCTGGGAGCTCCTGGCCAGGGGATGCAGCACTCAGATTCTGCAGTGCTCCACTCTGGGCCTGGAAGCGGTCCAGACAGCAATGGTAAACAAATACTGCAGAACTGCAGAGCAAGCTGCAGCCAAGTGTTTCAGGGCACTACTTAAAATGACAGCAAGGATGCAAGCTTGGGAAGAAGAGAATGGCAATATTCAGAAGAAACAGGCATGGCAAAGGAAGAGAAACTTGAGAAGCTCTTTTAGTTTTATTGCTGTCAAAAGCCTATCACAAATGAAACAAACAACCACCAAACAATAAAAACACAGAACAGGAGGGACAGACCAGGAAAGGAGAAAGCAGAGAGATGCTCAGCGAAGCCTCTTAGGAACTTAGAGAAGCATGGTGTCATGTACCTTAGAGAAAAAGAGAAAAGGAAACAAAGGAGGGGATAGGAAAAGTACATGGAAGAAGGAAAAGCACAGAAGCATTAAACCTGCAAAGCAAACAGAAAAGAGGCACAGTCAGCACTGCTTCTGGAACTGGAGTCTGAAGTTGCAAGAACAGAGAAGATCACAAAGATTGCCTCTTGCAGAGGGATGACACAAACAAGTGACAGAGGACAAATACTTGACTGAAGGCTTTCTAGGGAGAAGGCAAAGAGCAGAAACGTGGATTTGGAGGCGCACGGAGACAAAATGAACTGTGAAAAGTTTTGAGAACAAAAGAAATGGTCACTTGTAAATTGGCATGAAGAGGTGTTACCAAATGGGACAAATCGAGATGTGACCACTGCAGAAGGCAGAAGCGGGGAAGACTTAAGAAACTTCACGTAACCAGAACTGCTATTAGTGAAAGCAGGAACTCATTTCATAAAGTAACACCACAGAATTAATACCAACTTACTTTTCTGGTGATTACAGTAATTTTAGGCACAGTTGCTTCTGCAAAGGCAAACAGTAGTTTAGCACCGTGCCGTATGATCCCTCCGTACTCCTGAGCTGTACCTGCAGATGACAGAGATCATATTTGTCACTCTAGGAAGTTCAAAAAACTTCATATGCAACTGGGCAAGTGTCTTCATCTTGTCATTGCCGGGGCAAACTAACAACAGCCAGAGCCTTGTTAATAGCAGGAGCAGGTAATCGCCCAGGTGATGTTCACCACCAGATGCTGAGCAACTCAATGAAAAATACCTTGCCAAAAGCAGCATGAAGTCTGAGTGTACGGTCACAGAAATGCAATGCTCACCAGATGGTTTCTTCATAGGAAGAAAATAATAATCCATAATTTTCAGTACTCCAAATGTGATTAGCAGAGAAACATGCAACCCAGATTCACTTCCAGAAAGCAGAACTCTTCCAACACCCTTTTTCTAGTGCATAAGGAAGGCAGCTTGGCTACCACGCACCAAAGCCCCATGCCTCCTTCAAGCAAGCCCTGGACCATGGCCCTTAAAGGCCAGAGCATGAAGTATTCTATAAGGAATCTCACAGCCAGTAATTCTGGAGACCGATTGTACACAGCAAATAGGAATACAAGCCATCTGTTTTAGAGGATGTTCTACAAAGTGCTGTCCCAGACACAGGCCTAGGATCAGGACTTCTCTAAAGATCCCACGAGAGTATTCAGCAGCACTAAATCTTTATTGAGGCCCAGCTCCAGCAAATCATCACCTTAAAAAATAAAAATCTAAGCACTGCCAGCCCCAGCTGTGACAGCCAGATGAGGGAACGTGACCAGAGGAACCAAGAGAAGTAACTCTGGAAATGCCTTTACAGAATCTGAAGAAACCAAAGAAAAGCTCTGCATACACAGGGAGGAGGACAGCTAATTCATCACCAGAAGACTAACAGCCAGAGGATGCGTGGCACTGCTCTGCCTTCTGTGCCCACACAGCTGGGCAGGAGGGCTCTGCCTCAGTATTCCTACTTGTCTGCCACAATGGGAAAAGTGTCCCAGGTGCCACAACAGGGCACATGCATTGACGAGACATGCTCGAGGACCAGCACCTGGAAATGGCAACCACATGCACATCATTTCTAGCAATTCTGAATTTCAGACCACTGTGCATGTAGCTCTGCAATTACTGTCTGACAGTCCATCCATCTTCTTTTCAATAAAAGCTTTACAAATATGTGCTTTTAAGTTAAAACTTGTTTTGTGAGTTTTTTTTAAAACTTGGTAGTTTGATTTCAGGTGTAATTTGATTGCCTAATACTGCATGCCTACACTCACAAATGCCCCTTCTTAACTGCAATTTCACTTTGGATTCCTATATTTCCCTGCAGACCATTGGACACGCCAAGCCTACAAACACTTCCCAGCAGCAGACATCAGAACAACCAGGTCTTATTGCAGGAAGCAGCCTGAACACAGCTGAGATCCTCAGCCTACGCCCAGGAGATGGCAAGCACAGATCCTGCAATCCAGGCACTTCACTCACTCTTAAAGCAGAGCAGCCAGTCACTTCAAGTGCTTCGAGTATAACCTCAATTCAGTTATTACTGGAACCATTTATACTGTGAATTAATATGAACTCTGGACATCAGTCTGGTCCTGCATTTGTTCTGTGTTTTTATCCTTAAATGCTATCTGCACACACTGCCTAAATTGTTTTGTACACCTCAGTGAAGATTCTCTTACCCTACTGAACAGAGAAGTAGTGACCACCACACTCGGAATACATTACTTGAATTGGTATTTCTAATGGCAATGTATTAATCTTTCCAAACTCTGTGAAATACAACAGTTCACAATCGGTGTGAGTCTCAAGTCTTCTTTCTTCAGCTCTATTTTTATGTCTTCCCTTTATCTGCTTTTAAGACAACATTCTATTACACCACATTAAGTTAATGTTTCTAGTAACTGGTGACACAGAAATAGCCTTGTTCTTGGATTGCATCTGTCCACGTTGCAGCCCCTGAAGTTCTAAGGAGAACCAAGCTGCTCTGTGATCCAAA
This sequence comes from Pavo muticus, assembly GCA_016647715.1. Classification (NCBI taxonomy): domain Eukaryota; kingdom Metazoa; phylum Chordata; class Aves; order Galliformes; family Phasianidae; genus Pavo; species Pavo muticus. The sequence goes on along the minus strand of JACDJE010000045.1, from coordinate 758,225 downwards.
CAAGAAGAGTGTGTCAACAGCAGGAGAGAAAGGAAAGTGGTCAAGAAGGAATAGAAGGTTCCCTTAACACCTTCTCTATTGCCTCACTGATAAAACACATAACATGTATTGTAAAGTAAGAAACAGAATATTGACTAGTGGCATTCTGATGTTTTGATATCCAGCAGAGGCTCTGAGGTAAGCCTTAACAGTTTTTATACTAGTGTTAACCTCATATTCCATTGTATCAGAGACTTTCTATTCCTCACATAGGCTGTTTTCTAGTTTTCATTTTAACATTAACTGCTCACGTAACTAATGCTGAGGAAAGTCTAATCTCAAACCCTTTAACTCATGGAGGTTCTTATCTGAACAATGCTTGGAGCATGAAGGAACCTGAGCTTTCAAAGCGGAGTCTCATTATAGTAAAGGAGAAGAGTTACTTCCATGTGGTTTATGACAAGGACATCTCCAGAGAATGCAGGGTTTGTTTGAGTCCTGGACAGGCCACAACCACCCGCTGTGCAATTGAGCTGCAATCCCAAACAGCAGGGCACAGCTTCTGGGGGGCTGGTGGTTTCCTACCCACACCCAGCCCTGGCCAGCTACAGTCATCCCAGTGCCTCCAGCCTGACCACTGCTGTGCTGCAAGTTGGCCTCTCCTCAGCAAAGCCCTGCAGAGCTCTGTCAGAGCACACTGAAACAAAAGCATTGCCTTATTTAGGCACTCGTTCTTCTGGACCATAATTTGCATATTTCAATATCTTATTGTGACGACTGCTGTACTTACTGGTAACATTTTAAAGTCTGGCTTATTTAAGCTTTGGTAAACAGCTCTTCTTACAGAGTTGTTAAGATCAGTTTTAGCACCACCACCTCCTGCTGCTCCCCCGACCCTGCAACCAAAAGGAATACAAGGACACAGCATACCTGGCAAAAACCCAGGAACGTCCACAAAAGTAATGAGAGGGATGTTGAACGCATCACAGAAGCGAACAAAGCGGGCTCCCTTGACAGAAGAATTTATATCTAAGCACCCTGGAGGTAAGAAAACAGAGTGAGGTGTTAATGATGTGCTATAGGCAGTAATTCAAGTCAGCATCAAAGTCACCCTGTATTTAAGCTGTTTTGTCTTCTCAAAGAGAAAGCAAAACGAAAACTCCTGCCTGCAGTAACATGGAGATCATCATCAAGGTTTGCTGCCTGGGCACTAAGCTGACCACCACTGCAGTCACCTGGCACTCATTCATCCTTCTGAAACACAGCATGCAATTTCCACCTCTTCCCGCAGTGACTGCTGTGCACAGACAGCTCCTATGCCAGAAAGTCACAGCTTAAATCACATCCTTGTAAATTACATTATTTTTCTGTAATTTTCTCTTTAATTGTTTTTCCCCAGTCAGTCATATTGGAACAGTGGAGTTCCCCACTAAAAAAACATAAAGGCACTCGTGCATTGCAAAGACTGGCATTTTGGGGAAAAGCTACAAAGCATTTCTGTTCTGCGTCGCTGCCATCTAGAATTACATGTGCTGTTATACTGAACCTATACGAGATGCACACAAGGACACCTCAAACATTAACCATCTTCAAACAGAGAATACTATCTGAAGACTAAGGTAATACTAAAACCCAGTGACCGCTGGGTACTGTGGTAGCCAAGGCACTGGCTGGTCAGCATGAGCCTCCTCAGAAGTTATCCAGCTGATAAGGAGAAAAAGCAAAATCCCTTCTGCAGTTCAAAAAAGGTGACCTAAGCTATGGGTGTTTGTATCTTCATGTCCGAATGGTGTGAGCTCCACACTCCTGTGTGCACATCTGAACGCTTCGCATTTTCAGAAGAGCTGCACTACAGAACAGATTGGGGCATTCTAATGCTGTGGAAGCGAGCACGCAGGCTCCAGATTCTGCTTGATCAGTTAATTTCAGCCGCTGCCAGACCACTGGTGGCCTTCTCTTGTGCTAGATACAGCAGCCCTTCAGTTACCCAAGAGCAAGACCATCATGTTGATAAATTAACCTTTTTTTCGGGTCTTCTTGCAACAGGCAAGTCACACAACTTCACGACAGAGAGATTTCAGACAAAAAAGGCATTAGGAAAGCAGCATGAAGTAGTGGCAGGCCACACAAACCATCCACAGATCATCTGGCAGCCAGCCAGCCTTACACAGAGGGCAACAAGCAAACAAAACCAAACCGAGAGGAGGCAGCACATCAGAAGCACACAGCTGTCCCCGACCTGATGCCACTTTGGGTTGGTTGCCCACTATGCCAACTGTTCTTCCGTTCATCCTGGCAAACCCCACAACGATGTTTCTGGCATAGGACGGCATGATCTCAAAGAACTCCCTTTCGTCAACGATCTGTAAGGAGGACAGGTTGGCAGAGCCCTCAGAATGATGTCTGCAGGTGTATTTACATACACAGACACACAGCTGTTAGTATGAGAAATGTTAGCTTTTCAGAACTTGTAGAACGAAATAAAAAAGGAAGAAATCTCTGTCTTTGCAGGAAGTAATCAGCACTGCATTTACTATCAGAATGACCAATTAAGCGTCCCAGCAGAGAAAATCATCCTTGTGGCATTTCCTCTGTAGTAAACCTGTTCTCCTAACTTACCACAGAAATCCCAATCAGATGCCAACCACCTTTCCCCTCAGCACACCACTGGCAGACTGCACCTTAAGAGACAGCTTCCAGCAACAAAAGGCAAACTGTACTCTTTGGAACTTGGGGACTTCTCATTATCTGTTTAATTCATACTTTGCTTCTTTTCAAATCCAGAGCATTTCCTTAAGAGGGCTGAATGTATCGCTGCAGATGACAACCTCTGTACTGACCAGCAGTGTTGCTCGTGTACAACAGAAGGGAATGGGGAAGCACTGCTCTGCACAGCAGGACTCTGTGCCAAAAAGATCTCACTGCAAACACGAACCCTTGCAGCTGCACTTCCCTGAGCTTGAGGTCCCCACGTGTGCTCTGCAAAGCACCGGTACAGAAAGCAGCATCAATATTCACGTTGAACAAAGATGGTAATTCCAGATGGAGCAGTAGCGACACCTACACATGGCTGCATTTCTGCTCTTCTCCTGCTGCGTTCTACCCTCACGCCTTCTTTTCAGCTCTTGATGGCAACTTCTTCTATACACACTGCAGTCTGCCAGTCCCTTCCGATGGATGGGAAGTTTCAATTATTTATTACTTCCAGCAGTTTTATTTTCTTCCTTAATACTTCCCAAAGCCTGTGGGTGTGTGTTTTTTCCTAATTCACTTCAGAATTTATAAACCCCCCCTTCTGATGCAGAACAGAGAGCAGTGACATTCAGAAGGGAAGAACCTGCAGATTAAAAACCCATTCTGAGCTTTTCTTTATCCACCAGAATGGATCTGAATGCAGCCAGTTGCACACTGAGAAGCATTGGCTGAACGTGTGCGTGGGGAGAGACAGTCAGATAAAACAGCAAAAGGGGAAAGTCTGGAAGGATGCCATGAGCTCAGCTGAACTCCCCCCAGCCACCATTTGTGTTCACTGCCTACGAGGCTGCTCTTCCCGGGTCCGTCATCCACCGCAGGATCCTGGGCCAACCTGGGAACCTGAACATTCAGAACTGGGACCCCGGGGTGCACTGCAGGGGCTGTAACAGTTACATGTAACAGAACTGGGGGTTTTTTGTTTGATTTTTGGGTTTGTTTTTGTTTTGGTTTGGTTTTTTACAACCCTGTTCTCTGCACAAGTGATTACAACGTATTAAGTCAATACAACTGACAAAATTACCAACGCTGCCTATGCTGCTTTAGTAAAATTGTTAGATTTATACAGCAATACCCTCATCTGTGCAGCTGTGCGTGCAGCTTGATAAGATTGATCCTGAAGACAAGCAGTAAGACCCTTTTCTCCTGCTAACATCTTACTTCTGCCATTGTTGCTGCCCCTTCGTGCATGGCTGCTGAACAGGGGAAAAAACAGTACCATGCAAAGACTGAAGAACAGATCTGAAATAGCACCATATTGGTTTCTTTCCATTATTAACAACTACATACACATGAATGCGATATATTCACATTCTTCTCAGCAGGGCCAGACTGGCAGACTTACGGAGTGTATGATATCCAGCATATCGTAGGCTCTAGTGGATTCAATGGGGACAATTGTGTCCAGCTCAGGAACCAAACGATCACTGCAGAAAACAAATCCAAGCAATAACATTTACAGATCCGATGAACACCAAGACCAAAAGCTCAGGCAAACAGTGCCAACACCATCTCTCTGAAAAATCCTGGGAACTGCTATTCAAACATGGAGAAAAAACAGTCCTCTTTGCAGCAGTCAGTTGTGCTTTGGGCCACCGAGGGCTTGTCCATGAGGTTACCTGTTGCTCTGAGCTCCTCCTGGAAGAGGAAAGCCTGATCCATCTCTTGATGAAAGAGACATCTCTTTTAGAGATGTATTTTTGTCTATGAAATCATCACCTGGAAACACTGCTCCTCCTCTGGCTGGAGGGGCCCACGACACAGGGGACTCCAGAAGGGCACTGGGGAGGACCCAAATGCTCCAGTGCTGGAGCACAGCTCAGCAATGGGGAAATTATTTGGCAGAACCAGCGCCAAGCACAGTGCAGAAGCACAACAGTCCACCACTGCAGTCCTTACAGATGGGTGAAGTGGCCTCTCCAATGGCAGAGCAAGGTTTCTTATCATTCTTGTCACATTTACAACTGAGATGCTGCCTCTGCCCACACTGTATGCTTGTGATCTGAATAAACCACTGGAAACCTCTCCATACTTCTCTCCCCTACCGCCAAACAGGTAGGGGCTTGTGGGAGGGAAGAACGTCCATTCACAGCTTCTTCAGTTTAAGCACTGGGTTTACAGAAATCTTACCATTGCTCTGTGTATCTCAACATCTCTGCACTTCAAGAGCTTGAGGTTTAACACCCTGTTAGCAGCTCGCGCTGTCAGTTACCCATCTTCAATAGTTTCATTAATGACTTACAGGTGTTGGCATTCGTGGGGTCTTTGGACTCATTCACGGTCCCAGGGTGGGGGGTGCTGCATGTATGTCAGTTGCTATGAGTCACAACTGTACTCTTCCATGTTTTAACAATGCCATGCTTTAGCACCTTTACAACAGTACAACATAAGACTCCAGACGTTCAGTTTAAAACTGGAAATACAATCTGCAGTTTGTCAATCTCAGGCAAAGAGCAGGAACATCAGCCCCACTGCTGCGTCTGCACTCACCTGCAGCAGACCAAACAGACACGCCTCCCTGCTGAGAGCTACAACAGCACCTCCAGTGTATTCCCACAATTAGGAGAACTGCATGCAAATATACTCATCAAATGATATAATTAAATCTTAATCTGATGAAAGCAATCAATGTTAAGTTACAATGGATTTGGAAACTTTTACTTCCCCATAAAGTAGGTATGAATGTGCTTTAAAATCTGCCTGTTACCTACAGATTGTATTCTCAGATATCCCAAAGGATAAGGAATAGAAATATGAAAGTATTGCTCCCATAAATTCACAGAGCTCTAAGGCAGAGATGGAAATCATAACGGCATTAAAATGAACGACCACTGGCAAACAAAGACATTACCCAGAATATCTCAGGGAAAAAAATCCCCAACTGTCAGAGATAAAGGACAGCTGGAGCTTGCCAGCAGAGTCCCGGGACTCACGAGGCTGAGAGATCTCATTTATCTGTTTGAAATCCCATTTATCTGAAAGGATTTGTTGCTCATCATCAGAGCAGTCATGTGAAGCCTGCGGCAGCCCGAGAAACTCACCCAGGTCAACAGTGGTTTCTGTTAAATGCAAAAATGGACCTGTGTGAGGTTCCCAGGAATGGCTCCGCACTTCCTCCTGAACGTGTGCACATTCTTCAGGCTTCAGAGGGAACAGAACTTGTTTACAGTCGAAAACAAAGATAAATCACCTCACACAAGTGGGATGTACCAGACACTCCTCAAAGGCAGAGCACAATCACCAAAGGAACCTTCTAATTTCTTATGGAATCCAAAAAACAACACCAAAAGAAACAACTGTAACCAACAGGGGTTTCAGCAACCAAACCTGATCTCATCAGCACCACAAAGAACCTATCTGCAGGGGGAAAAACCAACACGGCTGGACTTAGCAATGAAGATGAAAGGATGCAATGTTTCATTTACATCATTAGTAGCAATTTCTCCTGGTGTGAAAACGGTCCAGTGAGAAAGAGATGAGAGGAGTGGGCTGTGACTGCAGCAGCAGTAAGAACCAACCCATCAGTTCAAGGCAAAAAGAGTCCACTCAGATGTCAGTATGTGCAGATGAAGCATCACCACTGTTACGTATTAGGACCATACAATTTGACCAATACTGGAGATATCACTATACACACAGGTAGATTTGTCTTCACACGCAGAAAGACAACTAAATTGAAGTTCTTAACACAAATTATTGAGCATTTACTAAACTGTGATCCTCTACTAGTATATCTGGCACTGCATAAAACATTATCTCCTATATCACAGAACGAATCAATCTCCCATATGTTAGCAGCCATGGGATAACCAACAGCTTCTCCCAGGTAAATGAGCTGCCCATTGTAAGATACATTGATTACAAAATGGGCTGCTGTTTCCGTAAACAAAATAAAATATCAGACTATCTCAGTACAACATGCTGAATGCTTGAAAGAAAGCGCCCACCTCAGCAATAGTGCCCCACGTTCACCCAGCAATACCACAGATTCTCTCTGGGCGGTCACTATAAGAACAGACTTCCAGCTTAGCAAACGTACGAGATCAACATGTCAGGAAATACGAGGACCAGTAAGTAATCAATTGGTCTGACCATCCTCTTCACAGCAGTTGGCACACTTCTTTCTCTTAGCAGAGAACAATGTATTTCATTTACCACAGAAGTGATTTGTAACACTGATACAAAAAAACCTGCTTCAAAGACTTTACAAGACAGTGAAGCATAAAGAGAGGATAACCTCCCCAACACCCATGTTAAAATCTTCAAGTGTGCAGGGAACCACAAGATATAAATCATATGGATCTTCAGAACAAAAAGGATGAACAAAGATAGGAGCAGGTGCCATACAGGAGAGGGTGGTGACCTTTTAGGGGATGTGTATAGGAAGGGCTGAGCTAAGGCTGCAGCCGGATCTTTGGTTAAACAGCTTCTATTCCACTGACATTCTGTCTGTCCTGCTACTAGCAAGGCTGCCTACTGAACCAGTGCCATGGTGACTCCCAGGCTGTCCCTCCATCTCTTGGCATTTTTTGCCATTTTTCTGTTTTCCAGTTTTGAAGCGATGAGTCCTTCCTTTGTGTCAGCTACATAACGAGCCTTCCAGACAGCAGCCTAATGCCTCCTGCACCTCATCATTCCATACCAACCTCTCTGTTTGGTGACCAAAGCTCACCCAATAGACACATCACTGACAGAGCAGGGCAGGATCCCCCCATTGCACCTTACTGTGCTACCTTCTGCCTCACTGTGCTTGTCTGAAGAGCTGTGAACCGGACAGAGATTACTTCCCCCATATCCTGTACACAGCATAAGTTTAATTTTCATAAAGTAATGTTAACAGCGAGCACGTATGTTATGCATACACACATCTAAACACTTTCCACATTCCCACAGTGTAACAGAATTATCAGACCACATTTATGTCCATTGAGCCAGAGAAGCCATGAAATGCAGTGGTCAGAAGGCAGAGAGCTCAGCCAGCCGCCTCTTACCTGGGGTCGTGGCACTCACAGATCGGAGCCGGGTCGCGGTTGCTAAGAGGTAAATAGTTAAAGAACTCTCGGAGGTTAAGTAAGGCATCTACGTCGTTCTCAAAGGCCCTGTGTGCCACTCCTGGAAGGAAGCAGTTACTGAAATTACTTTGCAATGTTTCCAGTATGTATCCATAAAGACAAGGAAGGAACAGCAAGATGCTTTAAACTTAAGCTATTAACAGTCGGCAATTTTAAGCAACCAGATCTGACCAGTTAAAAATACCTAGAAAACGTGTGGCTGTATCAGCCTTCTTCCAGAAGAGCTCTGGATTGCCGATTTCACATTTAAAACAGTGCGGGATCCCAGCCTTGTGCAGTGCAACCCAGAGCTCAAGCTTTACACTGTGTGTTCTCTCACAAGGGCTGGATCTGAGGGAGGGGTGCACACACACGTTGCTTTGGTTCACACCAGTCCAGTTCACACAGTTTGAAATCTCACAGCCACTTGGAGCCTCAAGAAGCTCAGTGAGTCACCAAGTCTCCCCAGAGGAAAAGAAGATAAAAAAAATACCAGGCCAAATGGAAAGAACGTTCCCAAGCAAACAAGGGATTGCTAAGAGTCCTTCAACCCGTGCACATTCCTAGGGAAAAACACACAAAACCCACCATCCCAAACCTTCCTTGTGAGCTCTGCCCTCCTACAGCCTTTCCGCTTCCTTATTCTTTTGTGGATTTGCTGCTTTCTCCCCAAAATCCCAGAACTCTGCCACACTCCCACTTTTCCTACTTCGCCTTCCACCACTAAGAGGGATTGGTACGAGCCCTGCACAGGGCAAGATGCCGTGCTTCAGCAGTTTCATCCCTTCACCTCAGGCAACAGCCACGAGCAGTATGAGGTTCAGAGCAGCTCCAACAGCCACGTCGCTCGTGTTAAAGAAGATAAGAGCATGAAGTAAAACCTCCCAGCTCTCACCAGACACAGCCGTGTGCGTCTTCGCTCCCCCGAGCTGCTCCTGTGTGACATCTTCATTGGTAACAGACTTAACTACGTCAGGGCCAGTGATGAACAGATAGGACGTATCCTAGGGGAGGGAATAAAGCAAAACCAGTGTGTAAATGCCAGAGCCAAGCTGCAAAAGCACCTGAGGAAAAGCCGCTGTCCTGAGAGACTTTCCTCAAAATAAGAAAACTGTTCAACACTGGAAAGAACTTCCTAAGCAACCTCTGATACATTATACCAAAACCCACAGGAAATACACTTACCTACAGGTTACTTTGGAAAATTTATTCTTGGCTTTCCACAAAGAATAAACTGAATTCAATTATTTAACCCAGCCTCAGCCTGGAGGTGTATTTTGCAGTTTCTGCACGTCTTTTATTTTCAATTTCTGTACCAATCTCTATAGACACTAATAGCTTATGCAGAAAAATAACCCCAGACAAGGTAAAGACAACAGCGCAGCTATTTCTTAGGACAGAAAGGAAAGACCCATGAGTGCTAAGAGACACCTGAAGGAAGATGGATGGAAGGACGTTTTGCTGTGTACCCGTAGAACTTACAACAGCTGGAACATAGAGTGACTCTATGATTCTAAATTTAAAGTAAATAAGAAAGAATAATTCTGGGTCTAGCAGTTAAAGTATTAGCATGAAATGCAAAAAAAAGTGTGCAAGGGTGAAATGTTTGTCCTACCCCACCCACGAGCACTGATTTCAGATGTTAAAAAAACTCATTAACAAAAATCCTTCTGAAGCTCTTCACAGACACAACCAACTCTTTCTACAAACCACCCGAGAGCCTTTTTCAACATCCCGTCTGTGCCTTGAGCAGTAACCACCGCAACCCACCTGCAATCCATACCTGCCAGGAGCACAACCAACCACAAGCAGATTATAAGACGAAGCTATGCCACATTTCCAAAGCCAGGTCACAGACTTGTCATGCTGCCTGATCCTATGGAATTCGTTACCTTGGCATTCCATCCGGTTTGAAAATATATTAAGCTCTTCTGTATTAAATGCTTCAGACCTACTTTATTTAAAACTGAAGCTTAAACAAAACGATGCAGCTTTTCTTTATAGAAATCACCTTGAACAAAAGTGCTTCTTAACAAAAGATTAATCATCTCTTCATCTATCCAAGGTGCAAAACAATGGCACAGGACTATTGCAGTGCTCCATCCATGACATTAACAGCTGGTAACGTTACAGTGGTATTAATGATATTCCTGCAGCAGTTTCCAGGCCTTTACTGTAGTGAAGCAGGAGCCCATCTCCACACAAACCCTGACAGGGGTCTGACTGTGACTGACCCCCGTTACCAGCAGCAAGGCAGGATCTGCTCCACCCTTACCTTCACCATGAACGTGAAGTCAGTTAAAGCAGGCGAATACACAGCTCCACCAGCACAGGGCCCCATGATGAGAGAGATCTGAGGCACCAGCCCAGAACACAGAACATTTCTCTGCAACAGAAAACACAAAGACATCCAGTCTTAATGACAGAAGTAAATTAAGTGCGTTTACTTCCCAAAACCAAACTGCCACCACGTTCATCTGCTTTAATTAGAGAGAAGGAGACATCACACCTCATACTGAGAACAACCCCACTGCACGATGCTGAAAGGAAATGTCTAAGCAAGGAATTCACTTGTCACGTTTTCCAAGTGGCAACGAATTTGATCTCTCTGTGCATCACTGCCAGCCAGCTTTGAAGGAAAAATGTCCACAGAGATCAGAAACTCAGCATGCAGCAGTGGTCAGCAGCAACACCAGGAATACTGTGTCTGTGTAAACCAAAGATGAGTGATTTGCAGCATTAACTGGAGCTCAGTAATACACTTCAAGAATCAGTGAACCCATCATTGCTGCACCTCACAATTCTCTGAAGTACTGAAACTTAGTAGAAAAGGAGGCCCATGCAAGGCATTTCCAGACAAGACTGTCAGCTTTTGATGGCTACACATGGAGCCTCACACCCTGTTTTAGGCCCCCGTACAAGTCTGACAAACTGGGACACACTGGAAGATGCCCCCATGATGGTCATGGGACTCGAGCAGTCAGCAGGCACTAAGAGGCCTTAGGAATGAGGGCTGCTGAGCACAGAGAAGAGAAGCCAGAGGGAGAGCTTGCTGCTACCTGCAGATGTGCTGAGGGACTCTCGTGGAAAAGCATGATACTCTCCTAGGAAATGCACAAGGAAAGGATGAGAACCAAGTGGTACAAATCACAGCAAGAGATAACAGGAAAAACATCACCATGAGAATAGTTCAGCAAGGCTGCCAAGTGTCTGTCCCTAGAGATGTTCATAACATGGCAAGACGAGATGAAGAAACCTGGTTTATCGTTAAAATCGGCCCTGGTTTGGGCAGAACGTTGGTCTGCACACCCCCAGATGACTATCTGGACTGGAATTATTCTGTAATTCTATGCTAAATCAGTAAAGCTGATAGTTGATCACGGTCAGCCATTTATTACAGCAACAGAAAAACAAGACACAAGGTTGTGAAAAAGAACTGAAAGCAGGCTGAACTTTGTCCTTTGGGTTAATGGCACAAATGTCAGATGGCATTGCAGCGACTCAAGCAGCTGCCAGTATGTTAAAAACCACCAGCCAAAAAGCCAGAAATGCACACAAAACTAAAGCAAAAAGAAAACTGTCAGTAAGACAACCAATGATCCTTGGAATCCTTCTGTCACTTGTTTTCAAAACAGTTCTAAGAGGTGTTTATGATCACTACCTTTCCTATCATTTGTAACGAATAGTATTTCTTATTCCTACAGAAAGTCCAATCATATCTGTGTTCTGTTCACTTCCTTTAAAACTATGCATTTTGGTAGGCATATAAAATAGTGTCATTTTAGTGGGAAAAAAAGGATTAATAGTGTATGTAGAGGAAAAACCCTGCTTTAGCCACAAAGATACTGTATAACATAAAACTTTCAGCAGTCCAATCAGTCCTGCATGTCCTCAAGAGGTAACATTAACAAGCTCCACTGTATTCAGAACTGTTCTTTGCACAGAAATCTCCTACTTGCATTTTTTTTCCTCCCCTCATTGACCACCTTGATAGAACACCTGGTGCTTCTGATGCACATTCTCAAGTTACCTTCAAGTACAGGGTGATGGGTTTACTTAAAGTCCCCTTTTCTGCTGCAAAAAAGTTTCAACATTTATCAGCCCTACAGAAAGCAAACCTGCTCTGTGAAGTTCTTAACAGGTCTGTATTTCAGAGCAGCCACAGGGACAGCTAGTGGTGGATCACAGCCATCAGTCACCTCACAAAACACTCCAAAGCAGAGCATGGGAAATGGTTTTAAGTTGAGGGAGGGAAGATTTAGGTTGGATGTCAGGGGGAAGTTCTTTACTACGAGAGTGGTGAGGTGCTGGAACAGCTGCCCAGAGAGGCTGTGGATGCCCCGTCCCTGGAGGTGTTCAAGGCCAGGTTGGATGGGGCCCTGGGCAGCCTGGTCTAGTATTAAATGTGGAGGCTGGCGGCCCTGCCTGTGGCGGGGGAGTTGGAGATTCGTGATCCTTGAGGTCCCTTCCAACCCAGGCTGTTCTGTGATTCTGTGCCCACTTGTCTCAGACAAACGCATAAACATTTTGAAAGAAGTTACATCCCAACGCACACAAGCTGTAACTCAGTGTGAATCAACGCTATTCACTGAAGGAACTAAAAAAATTTATAGTCTTTCTCTAATTAAGTAAATTGCCTACTTTTCTATTCTTCTGACAAAGCCCACGTTATCATGCAGCTCCTACAGAGCTTTTCATCAGATCACAGTGTTGGACAACGTTCAGCACTGCCCTTGCTCAGCCAGCAGGCTACTCACCAAAAAGATGTCTGCATAGCCAGCCAGCGACTCCACCCCTTCCTGAATGCGGGCTCCTCCCGAGTCGTTCAGCCCAATCACAGGCGCTCCAACCATGGCAGCCTGATCCATGACCTGGTGATGAACACAGACGCTTGGTTACTTACCCAGCTAAGCTACAACACCAGGGCAGCCCTTCCCTATCAAACATCAGCCAGAAAGAAAAAAGTCACATGACAGACTTTGAACTGCTTATACAGCACTCTGCATCTCCTTTTCTTGCATTAATTACCACAGTCATTAACTGCTTACTGACATACTGCATTTTGACTCTGTAGCAATTGGACAGACCAATACGATGGGAAAGGCATTACTACAAAGGTGTGATGGCAGAAGAAGCACAACAGAAAGGTGCTATAAAGGAAGGGAAGAAAATCGTTCACCCGCATCAGAAGATTCCAGGTTTGCAGGGGAAAACTCCACTAAGGAGGGATCTCCAACCAGAGATCCTTCCCCAGTGGCAGTCAGCCCTTCAATGAGGCCTAAGAGAGATGCAGCCAGGCTGCCCCCCTTCCTGTCTCACAGCTGAATTGCCTTCACCTGTGCTCCCAGGGATGACCGGGTCCTTTCCCCAGCTGCTCAATCAGTGCTTCAGGCTGGGACTCAACAGCTCCTTTACAGACTCACACAGACTGGAGGCTAAAAGGCACACATTTAACCTCTCTCGTGTCCTTTACCTGCCTGACCAGCTGTGCACCTCCATACCCACACTGTACCACCAAACCCTTTGCTACAGTGACACAAGCAGAGGAGTTTGGCATTTTCCTAACATTACAGCACTGGTATACTGTAGTAAGATCTGCTTTAGCTCTTCAGTCATTTTCCTGTAGAACTACACATGGTCTGTCAATCTCTACTTTGACATTTTTTCCTGCCCTTGCAATCATTTTTACCCAATCATATCCAATCTTTAACGTTTTAAGATTTCTAAATCTTCAGCCCTGTCTTTCAAAGTGCTCACAGCATCAACAATAGAAAGCAGCTTTTCCATTGCCTGGAGGAACAGAAAGGACATTATGACATTCAAATCAGCATACCCTAGCAGTACCAAAATTCCAGCCTGAGCATGGATCACTGATAACTGTCTCTGTGTAGCTCTCAGCTGGCATCACTTGTACTTGCAGTCACTGCATGTAAAATAGGGATCCTCCAAACTTTGTGCCTGGATGTTCATTTAATAGTTGGATCACCACTGTGGCAGACATGGAGAATGATTTTGCAATTATATACAGTCCTGAGTTTTAAAAGCATCTGTGTGGGCTGCAAGCAGAGGCTGTATGAGCGGCCTTGTTTGCTTGCAGGGATGTTACACACGGTGTGATCAAATGTCTTATTAGAAACCAGCTGACAGTTACTGCCTTCCCAGGAAGCCTGTAATCCTACCAGGTCAGTGAAACGAGTTTACTGACACACTTTGCTATTTCCCAAAGACGTACACATGGACTCACTATTTATTTCCAAGATTTTTCCAGACACTGAAATTCTTCACATCAGTATACACATTTAGACTACTCTTACTGGAGACTCTTTTTTTGCCATACCAGTACATACAGCTCTTCTGCAAAGGAGTACGCCATCTGTAGCCCAGACCTACCTGCCCTGCAAGATGCCAAATACTAACTCCAGGAAAAAATCCATGTGCAGAACAATGACAGCCAAATAGAAAAGTCCTGCAGCAACTAGTTTACATGCCTCAAGCAATTCATAGGGCCTGCAGGACCCCAGACTGTCTCCCAGAACAGATTTCTGCTCCCCAGAACTCAGCTCAATAAGAACTAAAAGAAGTGAGACAGATACCACACCATGCAGCTCTCCACTGCCCGAGCTACAGCCTCACAGACCGAGCAACTGATGCATCCGGAGCCCTCAAACTTCAGAGCCTACCACTGGTACTGATGGGCAAACAGTATCAATTAGGAAGGACTCACGTCTTCCAGTTCTGCTACCACTCCCTGCTGTTTCAGAAGTAACAGGTCACAAACAGAACAGCAGAAGGCATCCCAGCACCATCACGTTACTCCCATCACAAAGAAACATTTCAAAGCTCCAATGTAAAGCGATAATACAAACACCTTTGCTGATATCAAGAGCTGGTAAAGCCAAGTAGTTATTACTCAGCCCAAAGTCTTCGTGTCTTCTAGTTTTACATCTTCTCACTGCATAGGAGGTCATGCCAAAAAACAGTTATTTCCCTTAAGGCCTTGAGCTCCTTACACCTTGTTTCCAATTCCATAGCAAAGACATTCTGGAAGTTTTCATCAGCCCTTGCCACTGAATACTCATGCATGAAACAGCTGCTGCCCTCCACACCTCTGGGTTTCCAACACCAGCTTTTCCAGTGAGACAGGAGGGCAAATGAGGACAAACAGCCACACGTGCCTGATAATAGAAGCTCGGTATCAAGGTGACCTCTGCATTGTTGTCTTTCTTCAGACTGTTTACTTGTTACATTTCTTTCCATAAATCCTACATTTCCACATAACATAACTCCCAAGTCACTCCATATTTCCCCCACAGACAGTGGCTAATTAGTCCCTGCTCATATTTGTACATCTCTCTGGTCTTTTGCAACACAACCGAAAAATCAACTTAAAGCATACATTACTTACAACAGCTTGAGGAGCTCCCAGAGGGCACCCCTCTGCTCAGCTGTGCTCCCACCCCTTACCAAACTATGAGGACACAGGCATTCTGAGACTGCCAGAAACATCCACCATACCCACTAAAGTCATTCACAAAGCATTTCCTCCGAAATTATTAGCACAACAGGTTGGAAAAAGGAAACTGGCAATTTTTTGTTGCTGTTTTCTATTGTGAAATATTACCTTGCAGATCTTCTGGGCGTGAGCTCCAGATAAACTGCCTCCAAATACAGTAAAATCCTGGAAACAAAACCAATTCTGAGATTATGGAAAGAACTGTTTCAATAACAAGCAGCCGAACGCATCCCAGTAACTGACCTTGATGAGAAATGTGTCAAGTAAACAGTATAAACCTGCAGTGCTCTACATTTAGCGTACTGCTCCAAGGCAACCTGACTCTGTACAGCAGCCTGCAGATCAATCTTGGTCAATCCAACCTTGCTTACACATAAAAAGATCTTTTATGCATTTGCCAGTAGATTCTACGTTCAAATCACAAACTCACTCTGTCTCATTTGCTTTTATTATTCCTCAAACAAACACCCTTTTTCTACAAACGTACGTTACTCTTTCAGAGGTGTTAACCAATACTGGAGCGGACTGGAGTAAGCCTGAGAAATGTCACTCTAAGTAGAGTCCCACTACAAAGGGGGAGGTAAGATAAAGCTGCAAACAGGCAGGAATCACAAACGAAAACATGCCACTGTTCTATATCCATGAGCTATGCTCCAAGAGTTTATTATTCTCTTATGGGTGCTGCAGTAACAACGCCAGCCAAAAAGGACAGCTGGTGCTACCTCTGGGACTGTGCTGTGAGGTTCTGAAAGAGCAACAAGGAGCCCTGGGGCTGACCCAGAAGGGAAGAGGGATGGTGATACCTGGCACCCAGGGCCAACTTCTGGTCAGCTTCACCGATGTATTCCCTCTGAGTTTTACTCTCAAAGAAACCCTAAAAACTCAGCTGGCAGAGAACAGCACGAGTAGTAGTTGAAGCAAAAAGGAAGTAACACCTCAAGTGGCAGCTGGATTTGGAGATGCATAAAGTCTTTTTACAGAGTAATTTTTTAAGAATAGCACACAATGAAGGGACACATTGAAACCCTTCCAATATAAGAACTGCCCTCTACCTTGTGTTATTTGAACAAAGAACCTGTTCAGCTCCTCTGCTACGTTCAAGCCCACATAACAAGAGTGCCCTCCCCTGGAAGAACGACATACCCAAGACAAAGCAGGCACGGTGTATGCCTCAGTGCAAGCAAGATGGCAACCACCACTCTGGTCACAGAAGCAACTTCAACAAAGGCTATTTCATATCTGCCTGTCTGTGCTGGGCTACCAACAACTTAAAAGAAAGCTCTTCTTCCACTGCATCAAGACTCATCCAAGATAAATTCCACCTATGGTGTTTCCTCTAAAATACTTTTAATATAAAACATGCAATTTATCTGTTTATATGCTATCTATCACAGTCTCTTTGACTAACCAGATCTCTCAAACCTGAAAAACAGTTCAGGGTTGCTCAGGTGCCCTTTACCATGAATTCAAAGCAACGCAATTCCAGCTGGTATCTCCAGCAGGCAGCCCCAGACCTGCAGCTCCCAAGTGGGAAGGTGGTTCCCAGGGCTCACAAAGCACTCGACTGACATTTGCAGGACTGCCCGTGGCTGCAGGAGCCCAGTCACACACCTCCAGCTGCAGGGACAGCCAGAGTTCTCAGTATTTGCAACACACTGTGCTCAGAGATATCTCCATTTATTCATTCCTTATTTACCAAACAAGGTAAATTTACCAAATAAATGCAGCATTCATCACTTACTTCATCTCAACCTTACCTACAACTGCAACTCTCACCAAAAAAGTGGTTTGGGAAAGATTTCTTTTGCCTCTTCTTGTCTCAAAGGGCACTGCTTCCTCCCACAGGACGTTACGTTTATCTTGTGTTTAATGGCAAGTGGTAAACAGGTACATTACTACGCGGTCACAGTGAAATACGGCGTATTCATTTCAAAGGATAAGTTCATGCTATTTACAAAAAGAAAAAGCAGAAGCATACCTGACTGAACACATAAGCCAGTCTACCATTAATCCGTCCACGGCCAGTCACCACACTGTCTCCAGGGTACTGTAACAGAAAAAAATATTAAAATAATTATACATATCTATATCTCAAAATAGCAACAATGTGCACTAAAAAGCACTGAGTACAAGGTCAAGACTGGCGCTGTGGAAGGACTGGTCTTTATTTTTGCAGTGGAGGCTCCTTAAAGACTTGCTTCGGCACTGGAAAAGAACACTGCAGGTAATATCACATAAAAGTTACATGTGGATCTAAAGATTTATGAGTTTTGCACTTTCCCCTCAAATTCCAGCATGCCTACAGTTAAGGCAAATCACGTCCTCAGAGACAGGGTGTACATTTTATTAGAATCAGATGTTTTGAAAAGCATGGGCACCATACATAAATCTTCCTTGAGAAAGGTCATAAAATACAGAACCCAAAACACTTCAGCTGGACCTGTCCCATTTTTCACCCTGTAAGTAAGGGAAAAGATGGAAGAGGAGATACAGCACGTGAATCCTAAAGTTTCCTTACTGGTGTTGTCTCACTTTTAAGTAAGTATACGGATGTTTTTCAAAACAGCAGAGGAACTGTGCTGCCGTAAAGGGATTCCAAGCATGTCAATGCTTTATGCTGCCCAGGAGGACAAAAACAAATTGAAAGAAACACTCTTCTCCACTCTAAAGCCCATTTATACCCAAGGCAATCTGTCTGCAGGGAGGTCACATCTTTTGGGGACTTTTCTCAAGCTGCACAGACAGCACTGCTACCACCTCCTGGCATGCAGAAAAGCACTGAACACCTCTCCAGCTCCAGCCACCGTACTGCAAAGATGGCTCCTAACAGCCCATTCGGTGTCCTGGACGGAGTACAGGTTTCACCTAGCTTTGGAAACTCCCAGGAACCCAGAGAAATTCAATGCTAAGCTAATATTCCAGCTCACTGCCCACCAATTAGGTCATCTGTTGTGAAACTGTGCTCTGTAAACACAATCTGCAGCTCACTGAAAGGTGAATTCTGAAGGACAAGGCAAAAACTAACCCAGCTGTCACTCTCAGGACTTCACTGCTCCTTTTATCTTCAGGAACAGTGCTTTGTTAACAGCACTGTGGGGTACAGCATTGTGAACTATGATAAAAAGCAACACAGGAGTTAATTCAGTTTGCTGGGGGAACAAAGTAAGAAATTACTTATAGAAGAAAAGACGTTTCCTTCTACACTCACTCAGCGAGCGCCATCCTTCCAGCACTGAGTCCTGTCAGTAGCCTGGCCATTGGAAATGAAAAGAAGCCCTTCTGCTTTGCTGGTCTCCCACACCCCAGATTCTCAGGGTGGAAGCCTAGTGAGCCCTCCCTCACCCACAGCAAGCAGCCTGGCAAGTGCAAGGACTGCAAAACCATCAGCTAGTTTAATAACTGTGGAAACTGCAGTCACTGCACTCAGCATGTGGCAGTGACATATCTGGAACAGCTTCCTACCACACTCCAAATCAGAGTCACCTACAGGAAGGTTCACCCTCAATAGGCTCATCTGCACTACCCACCTACACAGCCCAGCACATTCACCAGTTACTTCTGCAGGGCACTGCAACAAAATACTCTTTGCAGGTAGTAATTTATCACCAGGCATCAATGTCACTGTGAGAGACCTCGGGAAGCCACAGATTTTTTCTCTGCATGATGCACCTCGTGTACCTTGCTGGTTTAGGATATATGGCCACATATCAAAAACTGCATAAGTGAGGCAGACTGCAGCTTCCCAACAAAACAGCATATTTACTTGAACGTGCAGACACGTCAAGTTTTCAGGCCCTAAAGGATTTAATGACTGCAGTTTGGCAAGCGTATGTACAGATCTGACTTCTTTCAGCCTATAGCTCTAATGATACCTGTAGAGAGGCAGAAGAATCTGCATTTGTATAATATATATTATGTATGCAAATGCAGATGTATTTGTACATATAAAATGGATTTGCATTGTACATATCTCTGACTTGACAGATAAATGTAAGACAGCAGCCAAGGAAGTACTTGAAACAAACAGGTAATCTTCTAAAACAAAATATAATCAAATTTAAACGATGTAAAAATAAAGCACATGAGCTGTTACATGGAAATTACAAGCAACAGAAGGAAATTCACAAACACTTCCCAAACCCAAAACAAACTGTGTGCAAACAGAAAAACTTATCTTCACTCACATGGCTGGCTACACAGCAGAGGACAAAAAAACAAGAGTTATGTGAAATAAAAATACCTTATTCTTACTGGAGTCCATCCCAAAGTCAGAACATCTGTGTTCCACAAACATGTCATATTCATCAAAGCTGTCGGGGTCCAGCAACAGAAGAATCCGCTCTCTTGCTGTCAGCTTTCCCTGAAACGGAGCACGCTGCAGTTAGCGCAGCCATTGGGCAGCCCCGGCTCTGCCAGACACCGCTGGGTGCAGTTCAATGAAACGTTCCCTCACCGGATCAACCGTTTGCCCCACTAATTGCATACCCCCAAAGCTGGAAGTACAGCCAGTGATGAGCCTCCTCAAGAGCAAACACAATGCAAGGAGACTCTGAAAAGGCTGGCTATTGGAGCAGCACTCCCACAAGATAAGAGGAAATGGTCTGTCTTTTCAACAAGATATAATGGCATCTCAGCTATTTTTGCTTACACATTTGAATGCTGCTATGCTGTTAAGGCCCTTGGTTCTATTCTTGAAAGTGGAGTCCTTGCACAGCCAAACCAGCCCGCAATAGCAGTGCAGGGCATTCAGTGGGATCTGAGTGTAGTAAGGGAAAGGCTGCACACAGCGTGCAGGGAACTTCTGGCAGCGCTCTGCTGCTTCTGCTGGACACCAACTCGGCACCAGAGGAGAAAGGGCCAAGAACAGAGCACATGGGCAGCTCTACACGCCATTCCTTGACGCTGATCGTGTCAAAAAGTGACTGAACCGTTCATTTCTGAGCTCAGCTTTAACACGGATTTATCTCCAAGCCAGGTAAGCGCCTGCCGGCAGCGCAGGGATCTCACTACAGGCTGGCTGTGCGCCGTCGTGCCCTCTTTCTGGGGACTGTGCCTCAACGCGGCGTTACCACACAGCTGAGGTTCCGTATGGAACCAACGGGTGAAAAAGTTCTCAGAGACAAAGGAATGCAGGGCAGCGCAATGCAAAGCGGTGTTTTTCATCTCCGTCAGACGCGGTGCGTGACGCTTGAGGCCGCCAGGTGAGCACAAACCGTGCGAGGCGGCACTCCGTGTCCCGCCGGGCACCCCGAACTCTTCAGGCGCCGTTCTGAGCAAGATGGAATGGCGGAGGTTGGGAAAGCCCTCCGAGCTCAATTGAGCTCAACTGCAGCCCACCCCCCCGCTGCGTGAGCCGCTATTCCCGTGCCGGGTCCGTGCTGCCCGGTCCGCCCGCCGCCTGAGCGCTTGGAGAGGCGCTCAGAGGCGCTCAGAGGCGCGCGCTGCAGCCCGCCGAAGCACCAGGCTGACTTCATTCCACCCACGGCAGCGGGCGGCGCGAGCCCGAACATCGCCTCAGGGAAGCGGCCCCGCGAAGAGCCGAGCGGCGAACACCAGCCCTGCGGGCGCTGCGGGCCCCGTCACGGAGCCCGGCGGCGGGGAGCAGCGGACCGGAGCTCTCCTCCCGCCGCCCGCCCCTCACCCGCCTGTGCTGCGCGTCGATGCGGCTCTGCCCGCCGCCCAGCAGCGCGGCGCGGCGCTTCTCCTCGATGCGCTGCGGCACGGAGGCCCCCGAGGCGGCGCGGCGTCCCCACGGGGCGGCCCGGCACAGCGCAGCTCGCAGCACGCACAGCGCCGCCATGTCGCGAGGCGGCGGCGAGGGCCACTGCGCCTGCGCGCGGCGTCCAGGAGCAGGAGCTGCGTGTCCCGTGCGCACCAGGTCTGCTGCTGCTGCGGGCGACTCTCGCGTGCAGGCGGAGCTGTGTGCGCACCTCAGCTGCTGCCCACCGAGCAATCAGCCGTCAGGTGGCGGGAGCTGGGAGCTGAACTGGTGTGCATCGCCTTCTGTGTCGTGCTGTGCGCACAGAGCAACGTGAGCACGGCCCTGGGGACGTCACACACATTGAGAGAAGAATGGCCAAGAATAGAAATCCTTGGATTGCACAGTGTATACAGGCTGCCATAAAACAATTCACATTGGAAGAGCACTCAAGAATATCTACACCAAGAACACATACACGTCAGACCCTCAAAGTGTTACCCAAAGGAGCAAGTTCATCATTCTCTGCAGGAACATCAGCTCAACACATGCAGCAAAAAAGCAAAGTGAATACTTGTTCTGATTATTAAATCGATCCCCTGAGATGTAATTTGGGGATAGTGGTGAAAGGATCTTGAGGCCAAATCCAGCTGCAAAAGGGCTCTGCACCATGAGAAAACAGCCTTATAAGGAATGACCCAAAGTCACAAATGTTGGTTGAGTTATTAACTCAGAGTAACATAGGTGTGCAAGAAGTAAATGCTTATTCCTGGGGAAGGCTGTACAGCAGCACTCTCAGTAAACCTAAATGAAGCCATGGAATATGCACGGAGCTGGACAAGTATTTCTACATGAGCAGTTTGGCTCAGAATCAACTTGAATATTTAGTGCTAATCCCAGAACATCTCTACATGCTATGCACTGTTCCAAACTGGACTGAAGAGAAAGTCCCATTCCAACAAAACTCTGCACTCCTGAAGGCCAAGTGCTGAGCCAGCTCATAGCGGAGATAAGCTAGGGGTTCACAGATATCGGCAGACCTCAGACAAGATAGAAACCCAAAACTAGATTTACAAACATTAAAGCCAGAAGTGACTGCTGTGATCAATGTTAGACATACCGTACAACACAAGATTGTCTCAGTTCTATGTTTTATCACTATCAAATACTGCTATTACATTGTTTAAAACCATGAACTTGATATTCTTTTTCTGATCTGGTAAAATAATGAGTTTGTCCTGGTTTCTCAATGACTATGTTAAAAGACCTCGGAGTAAAGATAAAGTGTTTGTCAGGGAGTAACTACAGAGTCTATATTGAAATAGACAGTCGTAGTCTTCCGAGTTCAAAACTAAGAAAATGCAGCAAGGGCATTAGCAACCCAGCTGTCAGCAGGCAGAGGATTTTTTGTTAAATCCAAAAGGTCAGGAATGTGTTGGTCGAAGAAAAGCTGCACCAAGGGCATATGGATCTAAGAAGTCACCTTTAGGAGTAGTATGTATTTGGCTGAAATTAAAGCAGTCAAGAGAATGAGTAAAACCAGGGTTTTCCAGCAGCTTTTCTGTCCCATTTGCAACCAAGATCCAAAGGAAAGAGGTCAGAATATCCCTGCTTTAATAATAACAACTACCAAGTTAAAAAACAATCTTGTGTGAGCTTCTATAGGGCTTTTCAGCACCACAGTTCAGTGACCGGCTGGGAGGATGACCGAAGAGGAAGGGAGCGGAAGTGCAGGATTTGCACAGCTGTCAGACAGATTTTTGATTTCCAGCTCCTGCTGTGTGATTTGGAAAGAGTGACCATCCCAAAATGGCTAGCACACGTAAGAGCTAAACAACTTTGAACTGAGAGAAGAGCTGAGATTTTTCTGGCATTCACAGAAAACAACAAGAACTCTGAGCCTAAAGTAGCAACAGCTGATTTTGGATTTGTGGCACTGTGTTTACCAGAGGAGAGCAGAGAACTTGTATTCCTTTGTTTGGCAACACCGTTAAAAAAGGAAACTGCTTCAGTGAGGAGATTGACAGCTGCGAGTTCTATGAGTACTGTTCTGCATCTAATATCTATGTTGGAAATCTGCTTTGTGACACTTTCCAAAGATATGTAAACAGATTTATTTTTTACATCAGCCACAATATACTGTCTACACATACAGCTCATTTGAATACCATGTGAAAAATAACCAACAAGGATACTGATGCCAAATTAGATAGAACAGTTATTAGGCCAGGCATGCTCACACACCTGGAGAGAAGAGACTGCAGTTCTATCCAGTCACCTGGTTTCAGATTTGCGAAGTGCTGGGAGAGCAGTCGTCCACCACAGGAGAAAAGTTGTGCTGAATAATAAAATGCTGGGGAACACGTTCTACAAATTCAGCCTGTGAAAATTCCTTTTAACACATCACCCAGGTGAAGTTAATGATTTGTGGGTGACTGGCTTGGAGACAACAACTGGCACAATTCGTAGCAATAGCAGGTGGTTTTGTTGTGAGATCACTGGTGCCTTAAAATTATTGGGGAACATTTATTGTCAAGTTCTGGTGAATCTAAACCAGAAATCAATTCCTGTTTGTGTACTAGGTGTTAAAAAAGAAAAAGTAACCATAGTTGCAGATATTCTTATAAAAACATTGAGTGTTGCATATCTCAATGTTCAACAACTGAATAAAAAGCTTTCTGGCTTAAAACAGGGAATTCCTCTGTACCAGCAAAGGTACAAAGAGTACTGCACTGCTCCAGGTCCTGAGCTCGTAATATAAATGCTCTTTTTAGAAGGCTACTTGCAAGTACAGACACAAATGAAAAAGGCAAGGATTGGCTTCCTCAAAAATGAATTTGTACTTGAAAGAAAGGGGCACCGCAGCACATCCTGTAGTTTATAGAAATAGGATGTCCCTAGGCATGGCATTGTACATATGAACTTCTCAAAGCAAAGGTAAAAATTCCTAGAGAGAGATCTTGAGGTTAGAGTAGTAAGCAACTGGAATGCCCCTGGGAACGTATGACCACCCTGGAATAACATATGAGAATGGTTTCGAAAGCAGAAGAAAATGGTTGCAATGGGAAAGTCTGCCATTCATTGATGAATGTAAGATGAGGTGAAAACAATGGAATATCTTCAGTTTGTTCCGATTGCTTTTGGGCAAAATCCAATCTTAGTCTTTCCTAGAAGCTGCGAGGAGATTTGCCATTGTTTCTTTCTTACACAGTTACTGCAATTCAGTATTTATTTGTTTGCTTTGGTTTGTTTATTCGTTAATAAGATCAGCTCAGAAAACACAAGCACCCTTATGTTAGCCTGTGGCTATTACAGTCACTGTAGTCTTATCAACTCTTCATGATGTCTAGAATGCAGTGACACAGATAAAAACATTAAACAAGCAAGCTTGCCATTGATCTCCTATTTTTCTGAAATACACCCATTTTTGCACACCCAGACATTCAGAAGCAGTATATGTGGTGACTTTTTGTATTATTATTATTATTATTTCTCTTTCCAGGTGATTTACTAAGTTGATTAGTTTCCCATAAGGACGGGGCAATAGTGTAATTACATGCTTTGAAATACACCATTTTCACGGCAGAAGGATCTCTTGACACAGGGAGTTCCTTCATCACCTCATGTTTTATATAACACATTTACGATGAGCCATCTGTTGAGAGCTGAATAGTTATTCTGTTCAAGTGCTGTATCAAAAGCTTAAAACTAACACTCAAGAACTTAGGCCATTAGTACAGATCTCTGAGTTTGACAGAGTTCATAGGCTATATTCTAACCTAATCTAAATTGTCTAGTTCTTCCCAAATGCAGCCATGTGCAGAATTTTTATAGCAACTGGAAAATGAAACAACATCCCTATTCTAACCTTATTCAGATTCATATTCCACTGAAAAAATGCTGTAAGTCAAAAGATCAGCACTCAAGCTCAGACTGTAAGCAACCAAATAACACAGTGATCCATGACCACAGCCTGAGGGCTGGTCAGTTGGGCAGCTCTGCTGAACGGCAGGGACAGACCTTGTGGCAGCCTGTCGCCTCTCGTGAAGAGGAGGCCAAGGCCAAGGAATTTGGTATGTTGAAACAGCACCAGCTTCAAATATTTTGAGCTGATTTTCAGTACATGTAAAACGCATAAGAGCTTTTTACTTGTCTTTTCTTCCTTCCCTCTTTTTGAACTACTATTCTCAATACATTTTCTAAATAAATGCCTGATCTGTCCTCTTTTGGGCCCTCCACTCCTTCTCCTAGATCTCTTTAAATAGTAGTTTTGGGTTTTTTTCCCCCAGTAGGAAGTAGAATCTACTTACTGCACAGGTCTCAAAGTCTCCTAAGGCAGATGGGTTGATGGAGAAGAAAGATGCAGCACAGAATTAGAAGTAAAACCACAGCAGCTGAAAACACAAGCAACATCACACAGTACGCCTCACTTTTCACCCCTCTCCCAGAAGAGGAAAGGTGAAGGCTATTTCCACTGGTATATGAAATAGTGCGAGTGTTTGAGGGCTTATTCAGTACTGAGCACATACCACTGGCTGAAGAGACAGATAAGTAGTAAGAATACTTGTGCCCCTAGGCCTGTAGTATCTGGGAGCTACCAAAATAGCTGCTTCACAAGGGAAGGTAAGTCTGGAACAGAGGCTGGCAATGGGGCAGACAGGAGCAGCGTTGTCACTGACAAGGAACACAGCGTCGTGGTACCTGAACAAGCAGCACAGAGCAGGCGCAGAGACAGCAACAAGAGCGAGCCCAGTGGCTGCCAGACTTCCACAGTGATGGCTGTGAGGCCCTGGCACTGCTGCCCATAGAAGTGTGGGTGCCCCATCCCTGGCACACACATCTGCTGCCAGGGACCTCTTGTGTATGGATACATGTGGTTTTGGGAGTTTGGCAGTGTGGGATACAGAGAGGTCTGTACGAGAACATAATTGGTGTTGAATGTTATTTCAGTTTGTTGGCTTGGATCAGCACATGAGATGTGTATAGAAGAGAGTTGGAAAAAGAACCCGGCGGTTGGCAGTCAGCATGCACATGGGCTGTGCCATGAAATGATGTCAGGGTCAGGACTGACCATGTGCATGGAGTTCTGGGTGTTTGCTGGGGGGGTCATGAGAGAGATTGGGGTATACAGGTATAGATGTTGATGTAGGAGCATACTACTCCTACAGGGAGTGTGTGGGGCATGCAAGACAGTGTCACGGAACAGGAAGGTATCAGCAAAACCCCTTGGCTGTCTCGGTATGCGCAGCTCTGCGTGAGCGTGCATGGGACAAGTGGGAAAGAGGAGAGATGTGACCGGACGGTTTGCAAAGGGCCGAGCAGAGGCACGGAGAATGGCGCCGGCAGCACTGCCACACAGAAGCCAGAGACGTGTGGGACGGCCACTTCCTTCGGGGGGCAGGCAGTCATGAAATCATAGAATCGCTCAGGTTGGAAAAGACCCTCAAAGATCATCGGTCGGTATCGCGGAGCCTCGGTCGTGGCCTGCCGGAGCCCTGCCGGGCCGGGCCGGGCCGCGCCGCGGGTCACAGAGGCGGGGCCAGTTCGTGTGCCGAGCGCCGAGGGGAGGTGCCCGCCATGACGCAGCACGGACGTTCGCGGGCGGACGGCACCGCCGCCCCGCGAGGCGCAGGCCGGACGCACGGGAAGGCCTAAACGCGCAGGGCGCTGCCGGCGGCCGACCCCGCCCGCGGGGCGGTGGAGCGGCGGAGCGAAGGAGAGACTGCCGTTGAGGCGCGCGCTCGCTACCGCGCTCCCCCTCAGGGCGGCGCCGCGCCCGGGCCGAGGGGGCCCCGCTCCCCGCTGCGGGCGGCGCTGCCGGGCCCCGCCAGAGGGCGCTGCGCTCTCCCCTCTTCCCCCCCCCCGCGGGATGGGCCCCCGCTGCGGGAGGGAAGCGCGCCGGGCGCGCATGCGCAGTGTTGGGCGCTAGACGGCAGCGGCGATGGCTCCGCAGTGACGGTTGGATCTAACGGTTGCTATTGACATTGCGGCGCGGATCGGGCGGCGGACCCTCACCCCGCGAGCGGCGCCCGGCCCGCGGCCGCGCAGCCTGCAGCCACCGGCCCCGCGGAGAAGGCCGCGGCGATGCGGCCGCGCTGAGGCCCAGGTGCATCCGCCTCCCTCCCTCCCTCTGTCCCTCCCTCCCCCGCCGCCGGAGCGGGCAGCGCGGCCCGGCCCGCCGCCGCCCTGAGCTGCCTTCGCGGTTCCTCCCTGCGGCCGCCGCCATGCGGGGCCGCCGCTGAGGCCGCGCCCGCGGGGAGAGCAGCAGGGCTCGGTGGAGCATGGCCCGCAGCCTGGCGTAGCGCCGCCGCCTCCCTGCGCCG
>JACDJE010000045.1:661530-730735 GCA_016647715.1 Pavo muticus | reverse complement strand
CGCGGCTCCGGGTGGCCCCGCAGCGAGGTGACACCCCCGGCCCGGGGCCGCCCGCCCCCGCCGCCCGCACGGACTCGGCGCCGCGCGTTCTTCTCACCCCGGAGGCGGCGGCGTGCGAGCGGCTGCGATGAACCCGGTGAATGCCACTGCTCTCTACGTTTCCGCGAGCCGCCTGGTGCTCAACTACGACCCGGGGGATCCGCAGTCCTTCACCGAGATTAACAAGCTCCTGCCCTACTTCAGGCAGTCCCTCTCCTGCTGCGTGTGCGGTGAGGACCTTTCTTTTGTTCCCTGCACAATGCGGCCCCGGGCCTCGGCGCAGAGCTCCGCCGGATCCGGAGCGGGGTGGGGGCGGGCGGCGGTGCGGGCCGGGCCGTGTCGTGCCGGGTTGCGCTGTGCTGTGCCTCCCCGCGCACTGCGGACGGCCCGGTCGCAAAGGGCGGTACGGCCGTCATTAGCGGCTGTGGGAACAGACCGCTGTAGCGCAGCTAATTGTTTTTAAGGAGGGGTGGCTGAGGGTGACCGTGTGGAAAGGCGCTCGAGACAATGTAGGGGCAGGGAGAACTTCTGGCTTTCCGTTTTCACTTTTCGTGCTTTATGTTTCAAGGAAAAAAAAAACAAGCAGTGTAGATGGAGAGCCAGGAATTGTAAGCGCCCAGTAACAGCGTTTGGATTGCTTTTGTGCACGGCAGGTAATTATCCTGCCTCGATAACCAGCATAGCGAGCCAGGCCGGTAGCTGCCAGGCTTTCCCCGTTTCCTTCCCCCCCAAAAGAGCCTTCTGTGTTTGGGAAGGGTCCACACCCGGAGCAGTGGGGCACCGTACGTATCTGTGAAGTGCTGCGTTCCGAGCAGTGGGCCCGGAGCCCGGGATGAGCTGTCAGCGCACTGAGCCTCTGCAGGGCACTGGTGTCTGCTGCTGTCCTGCGGCCATGGGAAGCTCTGCTGCTGAGCGTTTGGATCTCCTGGACAGGCCATGCTTCTGGCCTCTCTGGTTGCTTCTGTTTATCTGTGCTAATGTGTGGTCACACCAAGGTTTAATTGAATTACCGGGGTGTCCAAAGTTAGCCGTTTTATTTATTTACAGCCGCCGTTAGGGCTGTTAAGCGAGTCGTGGAGGCTTCCTATCCTGTAGCAGTAGCTCCTCCCATTTAAAGTCTTAGAAAATAGAGCTCGGTTTGTGCGGGGAAAGAGGGAGCCCGTTCCCAGGCTCGCTGCGTCGTCATTTCCTGAAATAATTTGCTCAAGTGTTTTTTTTTCCTCGTGGAACTCTGATTTCGATATGATTGCAAATCTGCTCTTTGTCTCTGGCGCATTGCCTTCAGTTCTGCTGCTTCATATCCCTATCTGTGTCTTTTCCCACAAATCGTTACTGTTTTTGCTCATTTATCTAATGGCTTTTCCTTGAAAATAATAATATTCTGATTTTTTTCCTAAGATACTAACAGAAGGACTGTGTGTTTCTAATTACTGTGCTGTCTGAACTTCCCGCATTAAAACTACTCCTCTGAAACATGTTCTTTTCCTCTCCTTGCCTTGACTTCTTCCCTTAGTGGCCTTCTGCAGTCTTGTTTTTGCACTCTGTGTTATTGAAATTGTCTCTTCAATTTGTCCCTATCCGAATTCCCAGGTTCCTTTTCCCCTCTCCAGCATTTCTTGCATGGCTTTTCTGTGGCTTTCAGGTTATAGAGCAGTCTGTGCTGTTTTAGTTTTTCTTGTACCGGTTTGTGCCTCCACGGATGTTCTGAGTTAACCAGCTACCTCGCGGTGGTTCCACTTCCTCTCTTCAGCTCCTATTGTCTTTGAATTGTAAGGTAGCTACTTGGACTTCTTTTTCTCTGCTGCAGCTAACTTTCAGATAAGCAAAGCCACTGTTGGTTTCAAAGATTTAGTCTACAAGGGATTCCCTAGTGTTGTCTTGGTGCCTGGACTTCTGGTAGCGGCCTGGTAGGTGTGGAGCCCCTGTAAATTCCGGGTTCTTTATGAGGCTGAGCGCTGTGCAGCCATGTAGTAACATACAGTTTCTGTCCTGCAGTTAGTCATGTGTCTTTCTGGAGCCTGCGGGCAGTTAGTCACAGGAGTGCTCCTCTCCAATGCGAAACTGCCCACTTTGGTATTGAC
Organism: Pavo muticus; assembly: GCA_016647715.1. NCBI lineage: Eukaryota > Metazoa > Chordata > Aves > Galliformes > Phasianidae > Pavo > Pavo muticus. Next base: position 728,615 of record JACDJE010000045.1, on the reverse strand, counting down.
CAGCAGTCACAAATCTTCAGCTCAGAGCAGTAAAGGCAAATGGACCTTCTTGTTTGCTTCTCATCTTCCTGCTCTTCCTCTTCTGTCACAGGTGAATATCAGTGCCTCTTCAGCTCTCTGAACTTGCTATGATATTTTCAGAGTACATTTTGCCTCTTGTACATGTGTGTGCTAAGAGTTGCTACGCTTCCTGTATATGTAAGATCATTTAAAGCCCATCTTCTGCCTGCCTTTGTCCAGCTGTCAGAACCTTTTAAAACCTTTTAAAACAGTGTTTTAAAAGGTAAAGTTGAAGTACTGAGGTAGAGATTACATTGTGAGATGCCACGATAACAAGAGCGGGTGTTTTCACAACCAAAATCCAACCGTCTGCTCTCTAAAATATGTAAAGTTTTTCACATGCTCGCTTCTTTTTCTGCATCTGTGGTCCATCAACTGTGAGATCCAAATATCTGCAGATGGATTCAAGAACACGGAACACTGAATGTCTGGTTACTTTCCTTGTCCAGACTTTAGTGAATGAAGTTTTGACTGTAAATGTCTAAAAATGGCGCTTTGTTGGAGAAACGCTGCATGGGTTATCAGCAATGCCTGTAAAATTGTTAAAATCCCATAGCACTTCCTGTGGGAGATCCCTGCCCAAATTAGCACTCCTCTTGTCATCAGCTTCAGCACTTAATCTCTCTGAATGCATCCTGCTAGGCTTTGTTATTCTGTAGGTGTTCATTCTGCAGTCAAGATTGTCCATTTAGTTTCACGGAATTGGTTTTAGGAGTGACAGCTACATACATCAGCTGATGTGGTTGTGCTCCCACTGTTTGCTCAATGCGTTGGATTCAAGCCAACTGCTTTGCTTCTGATCTGGTAGCAAAGCTGCATTGGCAGAAAGTCGTAATGTATGGCATTGTAAATTGGCCAGCTAGATGTGCTCCAGGTGCATTGGAGGCTTCTGCCTTTCCTGATGGGTTGGAAAGGTTAACTTACAGCGATGGGACAGCAGTGTGTGCTTCTAGGATTTAAGTGTGAGCACGTGGTGGTTTGATAGCTGGTGCTGCAGGTGATGCATCGTCCTGCTGGAGGGGTGTGTGAGATGGCATGCCCTAGAGATTTGGGATGAAGTAAGTACTCTGTGCACTAGGTGGAAGGGGTTTTGAGGACGTGAAATCTGTGTTTTAGACTCCAGACTAACGTGATTATTATCAAATTGCATACTTAATACCACGTGCCATTTAAAAATAGCCTAGCAGGGTTTATGCAACAAATTCTTGTGTTTTAAAAATGCTGTCTATCTGAGATACAAATCTTAAAAGCAACTCTCTCTGTTTTGAATACTGTGTAGGTTTCTTCAAGTCATTCAGAACTTCAGTTGACTTTCCTTCGTTAGCAGTCTTTTCTGAAAACGAGTTAAAACATTTGTAGGAGATGATCATCTGATCATTTGGCTTCTTTATGTCAGTGGAAAACTTCACCCTGGAGCCTCTGACAAACATTTAGAAAATATTCAGAAGATTGTTGCTTCTTTAGAATGTAAAAGGACTGGAAAGGTTGCATGGCTTGAGTGGAACACTGCACACGTGGCCAGGAACCCAGAGGTAGTCTGCGCTGTGGAAATGCAGGGTAAGAATATAGCTCGCCTAAAACATCCTGTAAGCTAAGTAATGGGATGTGAGACAACGTGTGGCTTCAAGGAGATTAAGGGGTGGCAAGGAACAAAGAAACAGTGTGATAATACTGACCAGCACCTCACACAGCTCCTGTGGGATATGATGATAGCTCTGAGAATTTTAGCTGGAGGTTTGAAGGCTCAATGGTAAAGCAGAGTTTTGGAACCAACTGGCAAGCATGGGGAATGGCGTGCATTTAAATAGAAATAAGTACAGTCAGCTCCTTTTATTTGATGTCACTGTAGGGATGCTATTCCCACCCTGCTCTTGTATACACGCATTAGCCGAGTTGTTGAAACTTTTTACACTGTAGGTATAAGCTGAGGCTTGCTGAATTTGTCCAGCTCACCGGGTGTGAAAGTTCTCCAGAGCTGGTGGTACACTGAGTTGCGTAAACACGTGCATCTCTCTTTCATCTTGTCCATGTTAGTGGCTTGGTGGTGGCTTTCCTTCTTTCTTCCTTGCCCCTTGCTGAGCTGATTCCCCATTGCTTCTGCAGGTCTGACTGCTTTTCCCCTATGCTGGTCCCTGGTGGGACCTCCTCTAGCCCCCTTGTCTTCAGCTCTCAGCAGTACTGCTATGGACCCCAAGTGGAATTTGTGACCTTAGGCCTTGCTTTGCCACTGGGAGATTGTGAATTAGACCTTTCAAACACTGCTGTTTCTTCAAACATTCATAATGGAAATTTCTACAAATATCTAAGGGAAGAAGCTTCTAGAAACTAGTGGGGTGCAAGTGAATTATGATTCTGGAGCAACTGCTCTGATGGCACTGAGACAGTCTGAGGTATGCAGCACTTATGGGGTGTCCTTCACAGAAGATTGCTGTGTGATACTTAGATGTAAAATCTCTAGGCAATTCAGTTTCCAGTCATGGAGATGGAAAGAGGGAGAAGGAACATATTCCCGCTACTAAAAGGCCTTATTTATGTGCATGAGATTGGACTTTCTTTGCAGATGTGAGCTATTTCTGAGCGAGTTAAGCCTGGATATCAGAGATGTAAAGTGAGGAAGGACGTTTGATTTTTGTGATGGAAACATTGAGTGGAATTCTCATTCTTTGTCCATTCTCCTTCTGTTGAGGAAAGTGAAGTCTGATTCATGATCTGGGCTGCCAGATCACGGTTCCCTTTTGTGTGTGAAAGAAATGTGGATTGGCACATTTTTCTCAGGTATTTTTTGTTGATGTTTTCTTCTTTTCTCTATTTTTAACTCATGAAAACTATTGTCCAGCTATCACATGTTGGCAGTTCTCTGAACGCACCAATGTTTAGCCAGGAACTTGGTTGATTTCTCTTCCTCTTAAATCGCCTTGCTTAAATTCGCTGTTTCCTGTTTAAAATGCTGCACGTGACTCCTGGGAGAACTGCTTTTTCAAGGTTGTCTGCATTGTACTGCACGCATTTTGACAACACAAGGCTGTACCTGTTGAATTTCAATTGGTTTCTAAACTAAAAATACTCCAGTCTTAAAACCAAATTGAGAAACATTGGTAGGAGGAGTGTCTGTGGTTTCCACCGTGAGATCTGGGTGGTGCCGGGCTTCCACAGTAGGCTGCAAAGCAAAGTTACAGTATTGCCTTCCAGCGTCATCTGAGGTGTGTGTTTGTCATTGAGGCAATGGGAGATGATGGAGTAGTTCTGATGCTCACCTGTGGATGTTGACCACACTGATTGTGTTTCACAGTGTTTAAAGACAAGTTAATAAGTTTCCAATAGGCACCTTTCTGGGGACATCTTAATTACCCAGATCTGTAGGTGAGTCCAAACATGGATTTCTTTAGTTTGTTTTCTTACTGTGTTATGATTACAGATCAGCTTGAGTAACTAGGCTGTAAGGAGTTGCTTGATATTATGTTGGAGTTGTGTGAGGCCAAAAAAGTTTCTTCACATTTACGTATAACTTGAGAAATGATGCAAAGCATGTTGAGCACTGGGTTTTCCAGATAGATAGAATTTTCCAGCTTCTAGAAAGGAATTCACTTTGAAGTCCTTCCATGATATAATTTGTTAGTCTCCGTCTCCTGAGCCCAGTGGTGCCAGCACAGCGCTTGCTGCTGCTTAGAATCATATCCTTAGATCACAGGAGATCATAGACGTAGGATCCTTAGAATTGGAAGGGACCTCTGAGGCCATCTTGTCCAACTCCCCTGCAGTGAACACAGCTTGCAGAGCAGGAATGATAGCGCAGAGGGCTGTGGCTATTGAGCCTCTACTTGCTTGCCGTGCTGTATAAAATGAGGGTGATTTCTGGTGAAATTTATACTTCAACAAAATTGGACATGATTTTTTTACTAGTTTGCTTCATCAAGTTAGGATATAATACTTGTATCAGTCCCATAAGTTTGGGCCTTTAAAAAGGCTATATATAATGTTCCAGTAGACTTTGCCAAGGGCATCAAAGCGGTTTCATGTGCTGAGAATGTACGTACTTTTCTAGGGTGCTCTGCCTTTGTTCAGGGTAGATAAGAATGAAAGGAGCACATTTGCTGGATACACGCACCTAATAATCACATTGTGCCCAATTCTTCTTCTCCTGTGGTCTGTGAGATACAGTTTGCAGGTACTTCCCTTCTTCCTGCAGCTGTGGAGTAATGCTCATTAAGGAACTCCACAGGAAGTGCTCCTTGGGGTTTAAATGACCTCCCTCCTGGTAACAGCTTTCCAGGACAGCCACAGTGTTCTGTAAATAATATATTAGAAGTCTTTTCTTACTAAGTGTAAGTGCTCACATTAAAGTAGATGTTTGGTAAACCCTTCTGATAGTAGGGAAGTCAAGAGCTGATGCTTAGGGAAATTTGAAGCCTCTTACTGGAGGCATTATAAGAACAAAAGAGGGTGAGCAAAGATGAAGTTTAGTACTGTGAGTTCTTTCAAGTAGTAACAATGAAGGTCTGCGTTGAGTAATCATGGTGGGATCTTAGAAGGAAGAGTGACTGCACAATAAAATGGCAAATGAAATTTAGTCGAGATAAATATTGAATGATAAACATGGAGAAAAATATTACTTACTTCTCAGAGCACATCATTTTATATCTTAAAGAGTTTCTGTAAATGTACAAATGTATGTAGGTGATAGACTGCTGATGGCTACCAGCCAAAAGTGAGATCTTGGCCTTTCAGTGTAAAACCGTGGCAATATTATCTCAGTGCTGAGTATCAATCAAAAGTAAAACAAATGTTAAAAATCAGGAATTGTGGTGAAGTTTATTATGGCACTGTATAAAACTGTATAAGCTTCCCAGTCTGGGAAAGAGACCACGTGGGAGATATGTGATAGGTGGCTGTAAAACCATGAGCAGTGTGGTTGAGGCTGGTAGGGGGTAGGGATTGACTGTCGGCCTCTTCCAACACAAGAAGCAGGGATTGTCTGATGAAACTAGGAGATGTAATGGTTCAAAACAAAAAGTCATGCTCAGCACAGTAACTGACCAGGGACCTTCTTGTCAGAGCTTGTTGTGACAGATAACGTTTGAAACAGCTCAAGAAGAGATGAGGCAAGCCTTTGGAGAGAATCTTGAGGGTTACTGAATACGTGGAAACTCCATCTCCAGGAATAACAGCTAAAGGCTGGGCAAGGACTAGGGATGTGCTTGCCTTGTTTTTACTCCATGCCGTAGGCATCTGCTTTTGGCCACTGGTGAGATGGGACACTGCACTACATGGATCTTTGGTCCAACTCAGTGTGGTTACTCTTGGGTTTGAGGATGGGTTAGATAACATCTTGGAAGCCTTTCCATCGTTATTTTCTTGGTGAATTTTATGATCTTAATCTGGGGAAATCTGGTAATTTGGGAGCCTGTGCAATCCAACAGTTTGGAACATCCCAAAGCTTAGTGCCTCCAGATTATTGGTAAGAGCTCAGATACTGCCTTTCTGGGACAATGTTGTTGACTTAGCATGATTCCCCAAGTATTAAAAGTAATTAAACTTAAATTTCTGCGAATTTGCATCTCATGATTGATTTTTTATTTTTTTTTTTAATATTAGCAGTACTAAATCTGAAGAGGGTAATAAGTGCCACAGCACACGCACAAGAAAAACTTTGACTGGAGAACTGAATATGAGATATGAGCTCAAGCTGAAAATATTCCCATGGCTCAGGCATTCCTAACGTCTCCCCTGTGTAGGTTGCTGGCATTTATGGAGGGTAGAACTCGCTGTGTTCTTTCCTCCAGTGAGAGCATACAAAGTGTTTTGTTTTGTCTGTCCATCTGTCTTCTTCCCCACAGCTTCTGGAAATTACCACTTTTTTTCAGAGATTTTAATATCTTCTTTTAGCTTTTGCACCCGCTCAGCAGTTTCAGCCAAATGTATTTTGGGATAAATGAATCGCACAGTTGCCAACAAGATTAAAAAAATAAAAGTCTAATTAGAAGTTAAATTGTGACTGCACGTTTTTTATTTGGTCTGAGCTCTGAAGTATTTTAGTACTTCATAATCTGTAAAGCATTGATCACCATGACTCTTTAAGAAGCAGAATAGGCTGAGGGTGGACCAAGGCACAGGCACAGTACTGCTGGCCTTTTCCTGCTGGAGGTGCAGTAGATGCGTGTGTAGTCTCAGAGCATTATGTGAGCAAGTGTTTCTTGTGTTTGCTTCTTGCTCGAGTCAGAGCACAGCTTTCTGCTTTTCCTGCTGGAAGGGCTGAGATCCAGAAGGGCCCGGTGACTGCTTGTAAACTCTTTCCGCTTACGGACACAGCTTTTAAAACTAGCTGATGCAATTTGAAGCTTTCCTTTGTTTTTCCCCAGTGGCATTTATGGACTTTTCTCACAAAATCAAATGTTACCTTATGACCACCGTGGACATCTCTGCTTGTGTTGCTCTGTAAATAGTGTCATTTAAAGGGAACATAACGTTTCTGCTGCAGGCCGAATTGTTTGACTTCGGGTTCCACCTGTTGGCTTTAAATCTTCACTGCGTAACTTGTGGAGTGTTTTGCTATTGTCTTTGTAGGATCTGGAGTCAGTCTTCCTCAAGTCAGCCTTTCTCAGTAGAGCAGCAAGGAAAAGTTACATACCTACTGCTTGGTTATAAATTCATTTTCCAATTGCTGCGGTTGTGCTTTGAACTCTCTCTGTTGTGCAGCTTCTATTCATGGTTCCTTCTGTATTGCTTTCGAGTAGCTGTGTTGGAATGCCGCATGTTCCCATACAGTCACAGTTCCAGCTGCAGCATAGTGGCATTTCTCATGTCCCATCAGTACCAGAGGATTCAGGTTTCAGAGGGAAAATGGGATGGTCTCTTCATCTGCTCTTTCATGGCATTCAGGAGCTCTGCAAAATGACAGTGCTAATGCAAGTTTCCTATTACTTCAAACGCACAAAAAGGTCCAATTTACAATTTCCTTGAAAGCAGCTGATGAAAGGAGATATTTATGACTTGTTCCTTCAGTCTGTTTTACTTTGCGCGCTTTGCTTTCTGTTCCCAATTTTCCAAATTGTACTGATTTGTTCCCCAGAGCATGTTTCACTTGGGTGAGAAATCTGGGTGAGAATCCACTGACTGTTGTTACTCATCCAACAGAGGCTCCTCATAGGGAGACAGTGCTGATCAAAGCTGAACATCTGCTGCTAAAGAAGGGGAAACCTGTTGCTGTAGATGACTATAGGTACTGTGAAGTTTATTCAGGCATTAAAATACCTTTCTGGCCCGGAGCTGGCTAAAACCAACCAAGTAATACTGGATATAGTTACTAGCTGGATTGTTTCTGTGCAGAATTTAAATTAGCACTGTTGTTTTGTATTTTATCCTACCATGTTACTCTCCTTGTTCTTGAGGACAAGCAAAGACATTCTTCCGGACTTCTCATTTCAAAGAGATGAAAACCTCACCTTCCAGATTCTCAGCACCATGTGTGTAAAGGCTGTGCTGTCAGGTGTGTTCAGTACATCAGCAGCTGGCTTTTTTAAGTGGCTAAACTGCCTTTTTTCCTTAACAGTAAGATCTCAGAGAAATTTCTTGCAGTTCTCTCGCATCTGCACAGGACGTGTGAGCTGGTTTTGACACTTGGAAGTATTGAAACATCGTGGCTGTGACAGCTGCTGTTATTTTAAGTATTAGCCCACTGATGGATGTCTGTGAATTGGAAAGTGGGGATCCACCGCTCCCCAGGATAAGTTAACAGTTCCCTGGTTGCATCTTCTGTTCTGGCGCAAGAGTAATCTATTAAGGAACGACCTAGGTTTCTTTCATTTTTATTCAAATACATTATTAGGTGTTTTATTTGGTACTTAATAAGAATTCATAAGAGCCATTTAATTGCTTTTGTTTTTCACAAAGCCAAAATCTTTGTGCTTCACTGGTGATGCTGTCATAAAGCTATGCTCTGTTTTTACTCCCAGCCAAATGAAAAGTGAAACAGTCTCTGTTGTGCGTTCCTTTCTTCTGGGCTTCTATTGCATCATTTTTACATTCCTTTTAGGGTTTCCCTTTACTCAGTTTCCATTTGTTTTCACTGATTTAATTAAAATCCCTGCAGTAGCTCTTCATGGAGGTTTGTTGCTGCGCTTCTGGTAAACTCTTAGAAATCTTATGTCCCCTGTAACTTTCAGGGGAGGAAATTGCTGAGGGCGTACAGGGACTGGATTCGTTTCAGCTATGAGTGTTTCTAAAGGCTGCAGCAGCACAACCAATTACGTATGGTGTTATGGTGTGATGGATTTCTGTTTTTTTTCTGAAGTTTTAAAATCAGATGTGGCGCCTGTGAGAATTTTTAGATGATTCTTTGCACGTTATGTTTTTCTGTGACTTGTTGGACCTTCTCAGGCCATTTATTGCTGCATGTTACAAGAAATCCATCCTGTTTGATCTGGGAAGCCTGGCTTGAGTTCGTGATAATCTTTCTTTTTTTCTTTAGGAAATTTGCTACAAGATCCTATTGCTCCTACAAACTCCACGTGTCAGCATTATGTCTGCAAAACATGTAAAGGCAAGAAGATGATGATGAAACCATCATGCAGCTGGTGCAAGGACTATGAACAGTTTGAGGAGAATAAGCAGCTAAGCATTTTAGTGAATTGCTATAAGAAACTCTGCGAGTACATAACACAAACTCCACTGGCACGAGATATTATCCAAGCAGTTGACTGCTCCGCAGATCTTTTGGCTTTGCTCAAAGATGGATCACCACTCCACGAAGAGACGGAAAAATCTTCCGACACAGCCTTGGCTTTGTGTTTGACACATTCCCCAGTACCTTCAACCTCAGAACTCACAAGTGATCCTCCAGCTAATCTGACGTCAAAACCTGAGAGCACGCAGAATGTTGATATTAGAGGTTCTGTTATCAATGGGTTGCCCAATTGTAATGGGCTTTCAGTAGATAAACTTGGAGTGAATATTCCTTCTCCTGAACATGCAAACACGATTGATGTATGTAGTACTGGAGAGTATATGAAAAATGAGGAGAACTCTAGCAGCCTGCAGCCTGTGTGTGACCCAGTTTCCACCAGTGACTTGTGTACGACGGGCATTGACATCTGCACTTTTAGTGAAGATATAAAACCGGGCGGGTCGCTTCTCCTTAGCGTTGAGGAAGTTCTCCGGAGCTTAGAAACCGTTTCAAATACCGAAGTCTGTGGTTCTAATTTGCAGCCCAGCTTGGAGGCAAACGTGACTAATGGCCCTTTCCTACAGCTTTCTCCCCCGCCTCTTAGCCATAACATTTTCGTGTCCACAGATGCTTCTCCTCATGGGATCTCGTGTACAGCAGCAACACCCAAGGTAGTCAAGTTAAACAGAAAGCGATCTCGATCAGAAAGCGACAGTGAAAAGGTGCAACCTCTACCCATCTCCAGCATCATCTGTGGCCCAACACTGGGAGCATCAGCTCCTGTAACAGTGAAACAGGAAAATAAAATGTCTTTGCAGCCTGTTGCAACTGTACCTAACGGAGGCACTACTCCCAAAATAAGTAAAACTGTGCTCCTGTCTAACAAAAGCGTGAAAAAGAATTTAGAACATGCCCCTAAGAAATCTCACCCAAAAGCCAAACCAGGAGTGCTGAAAACAAAAGACAAAGCAAAGGAGAAAGTTCCTAGCAGTAACGTTATGCCGGGAAGCCCAACAAAAACTGTATATAAAAAGCCACAAGAAAAGAAAGGGTGTAAATGTGGTCGTGCCACCCAAAATCCAAGTGTTCTTACATGCCGTGGCCAACGCTGCCCTTGCTACTCTAACCGCAAAGCCTGCCTTGACTGCATATGCCGTGGCTGCCAAAACTCCTACATGGCTAATGGGGAGAAGAAGCTGGAGGCATTTGCAGTGCCAGAAAAGGCCTTGGAGCAGACTAGGCTTACTTTGGGCATTAATGTGACAAGCATTGCGGTGCGCAATGCCAGCACAAGCACCAGTGTAATCAATGTGACAGGGTCACCAGTAACTACGTTTTTAGCTGCCAGTACACACGATGACAAAAGTTTGGATGAAGCTATAGACGTGAGATATGACTGTTGAATCTTTTTCTTTTCCCTGCCGTCAGTAGGGGAACTGCTACAGTTTAAAGGCAGCTATGGTTCTGTTTAACTTGCTGGAGCTCCTGCGTTTAGATCACTTGTATCAAGTGTTTTTCATTGCTATGTTATGTGTATTAGTGTCTGGGAAATAGTTGCAGATAATGGAGGAGTTACCCTAAAACTGTTTTTAGTTCTTACAGCACCTCATAGTTTGAGATGAATTGCTGATGTAACTGATTTTATCACAAGATCTTTGGCAAGGAGTATATTAACCTCATTGTACTTGCTCATGCTTTGTGCTCAGTCAAAGCTTCTGCTTAAAAGTAGAGAGGTGGTATCTAGTTAGCCCGTGTAAACTGTGCTAGATTATGGTGCAGAAAAGTAATTATCAATTGGCTACAATCACTACTGCCAGAAAATCAGCTAGTATTTCTGCTGGAAATGCAGCATTAAGCTGAGGAATACAGTCTGAAAAGGGTAGGTAATTTTTGATTGTTAGAATTGATTATGGAGCAGCTACGAATTAAGATCAGTAAGATACCGAGAAAGCTAACAGCCCACAAAGCAGTTCAGTGTCCCAGCGAGGGTCGGGGAGATCAGTTACTTAGACGTGAACGTTAAATCGCTGACTGCAGTATGCCATCCCTGTTAATACCATCATTCCATGTTTTTTTCCTGCCAGTTCCACTGGTCATGCTCCTGATCTGTTAATGCCCTCCGCGCCAGCTCCGTTTGTTTGACGTGTGCCTATTTTGATTGAAGTGGAAAAACTGCTTGTACACAAAGAAGGTTCGAGGTTGCGTAGCACTACTTATCAGCTCCCTCCTTTTGTTCTTTCATTGCCAGTTCCTGAAGATTTTGATTTTAGCGCTGCTGCTTCTAGAACAGAGCTGCTTATGTGTTTTTAGTGAGCTTCCAAAGAGGGGCTCCGTGGCTGATTTTTCTCTGCCCCTGTTGTGCTGCCAGCCAGTGAGCGCAGAACGCAGATACCTCCTGCAGTTGCAGTCGCTGGGTATTTTGGTTTGTTTGGAGCAGAAACACAACACACCTGGGAGGAGCCCCTTTGAGGGCAGTTCTTTGCTGACAGGATCTCTCGGCTGGGGCAGAAAATGGATTTCTATCAAAGGTCAAATATTTTGGATGTTTGTTAGACACCAAAAAGCTGTATAATTTACCCGGAATCCGTCACATTTTTCTGTGATTTATTGAAAGTCGCTTTCATAGGTCAATGTTTTTGTGACTTGGGCTGAAAAGACGCCAGGTGGAAAAATAACAAGAAGTTGTCAGAGATCTCATTTCAAAAAGTGTTACAAATGAAAACACCTTCATAGGAATTCAGCTTTATTATTAAAAAAAAAAAGTTTATGTAATCGTAACCCCTAAATAAAAGTACGGTCAGAAGCTTTTAGTCTTGTAGCTGAGATTCCATTGGCAACCTAAAAAATGCAGTTGCTTTGTGAAAGCAGAAATTTCTCCTCTTGGAATGATAGAGCACGGGTTAAGCACAGGCTGACTAGAACACACAACATTACCTTCTAATTTAAAAGGCAATTCCTGTTTCAACAGCATGTTAAATAGTATGTGAATTTTTCAAGTTAACTGCTTCCATCTTTCTTTAATTCATCTAATGGAGTCTGCAGTGCTTGCTGACCTAACGTTAGGTATATTTTGATTTGGCACAAAGCATGAACAATGATGGTTACTCACCTAAGAAATAAGCAAAAACCTTTGGACACGAATGGCACCTCCTTTCGTTTTGTAGTGTACCATGGTGTCATTTTCTGTGGACGTGGTCAGATCTTTTTGTTGGTTTTGGTTTGTTTCTCCCCCCGTCTTTTTTGTGGGGTGGGTAGGGTGGGGGGTTAAAGCCATAGGAAGAAAAATGTGATGTATGTGTCCAGTCTGTACTTTTTTGTTTTTGTTTTGCAAGAAGAGTTGAAAAATATTTTTGATAATGAGTAAATGGTGGAAAATGCTTCTTAGTATTCTTGTCTTTATTTGCCAACCCAGGTACCTAAGGTCTGTGTTTTCTAGCCCTCATGAGATTTAATGATGTCCTATTAAAATGTATTTAGTTAAACTTGTATGTGATTTTTGTGTTGACCCAAGAGGATCCTGCAGTTTCCCGATTTGGTGGTTTGATCGTGACCTACTGATGTAAATCTGTTTCCCAGTCCACTACATGTAAGAAACGTTGCCAGACCAGAGTCTGATCTAGGAGGAGTAAAATGCACAGCATGGGTTGTTTCTGAATGGTTTTGCAGAGCTGTTAAGTTTTGCTGGGATTGTTGGTGGTACATTTATTAGGACTTCTATTAAATTACATGCGTAGTACCTTTGCTCCACAAATGCAGGAGTACTTGGAGTCTTTAGTATCTCACTGCTGCATTCAATATGGTACCAAAATTTGGTGGTTTAGGTCAAGTGTGTTTTGGAACTGTTGACAGGAGAGCCCTGATCGTTAATGTAACAGTGCAAATGGTAGATTCAGGTTGTTTCTAAAAACGTTTCTTTTTATGCTGCCACGTTTTTGAAATGTGTATTAAAATTCAAATTGATTTAATAAATGTTAGTTTTCTAATTCTATTTTGCAACTGCTAAGAGCATCGGTGTGGCATATTTCAAACTTACTGTCTAAACACTGCTTAGTTCACTGACGACTAATTCTGTAATTGTTCAAATTAAGGTTTGTTGGGTTGTATTTTTTTAACCTCCTGGCTGGTTGTTCTTGAATGAGCTGAGCAATGGAAAGGGTCATAGTGTTCCTGATAATAACTGCAGCGGTTCCAGTTTGAAAAGCATTCGTTTCCATTTTAAAAGGGATACCAGCAGCATGCTGGTGTGGGAGCTTCCAATGATGCTTGTAGTCAAAAGGAGTTAAGTGAAAACTCAGACCGACATGACCCACAGCAAGGGCTTGCTCCCTGTTGGCCATCGGTGGAGAAGCACTGCAGAATTGCTGGCAGAGAGCCCTTGCAATGATGCTTTCAGCTGTAGCTCAGTCTGGGTGGGCTGGGCTGGGCTGGCAGGACTTCCCTGGGTGCTGTCAACCTGGCCTTCCTCCTGTAGCGCTGTGCAGTAGGGGAACTTTTCTCTGTGTTGGCACAGAGGAGCCTGCTTGGGGATTTCATTCAGGAAGTGTGTGACACTTGAGCTTTCTTCCCAGTCCACCTCAGGAAAGTGAAACTTCCGAACTTTTATAATAAAATTCTGCCATCTGCAGAACTGGATCAGAAAGAAAAAGCACAGTTTTAGCATATGTTTTGCTATGGTGGTCTTCCTGCCTGAAGACTGCTGCAGAGATGGAAAGAACAGCTTCTTCTGGAAGAGGGGCTTTGGATTGTGTTTTGATGCATGCCAGTACAAAAATAGCCTAGTGCTTATGGCCATCTCAGTCTGAACATATGGAAGATGCTTTTTCAAGAAAGAGAAATCATTTAAACTTTTAACTTAAATGGGAAAGGCTCTTTCCATATATTTTGTGTGCATCAGTGGTTGGATTAAATGCTGGAGGGAGGAGGGGCAGGGAAGCAAAACTGGAAATGACCACTTGGTTTGTGCTGCTCTTGCAGGCAGTTCATTTGTGCAGGTGATGTTCTCTAACCCTCATGGTACAGTGCCTGCGAACAATGAGGTTGCAACATGCTCTTCTGCTTCTGTTAACTCCCCGTGGATGTTCTGTACATGCATTTGAGTATGGTTTCATTACCACAAACTGGAGGCAGGTAGCATGTCTTCTTCTGCAGCTGCTTCAATTTGTGTCACCATGGAGTTTTCAGACAGATGAAACAAGTCTGCCAGCTCCCCCCTCCCCAAAACCGCTGTCAAATTTTGCATGGTCAGAAGGAAGCCTGTAGAGTTGTGACACACCAGCAGTCTGAAATAAAACCTGAAAGCCCTGCTTTCAAAGCAGGTACTGCTAGCACAGCAGGGGCTTGTTGTTGGGTGAGACCGATGGACTTTAAAGAAAAGGATCATACAGACGTGGCACACAAATCTTGCAAATAATTCTGGTGTGATCTAGAATAAAAGCATCTCTTTACTGTATGGGACCACACACCCCAGATATTTTTTTATGTATTAAATCTTTATACAAATAAGAATAAAAAGGTGGATTGCTAGCAATGCCTTCCTGAGAAGTGAAACAACAAAAAAGAGCAGCTTTGGATACATGAGAATAACTTCAGGCGTATGTGGTGCCAGTGCTGACATTCACTCTGACACTTAACACGTGTTAAGGTGGTACTGCTCATGCTGCAAGCACGTCTTTTTCCAGTCTTAACTATTCCATGTTTATAACTGAAGGGCCTTTGGTATTTTAAAGAAACCAGAGGTTGCTACCAAAAGGTGCGCGATCCACAGATCAGACATGCGTGTGGGCGCAGCCACCGGTCTCACAAATGAAGTAAGAAGATAATGCAGCAATTTTACTTCAGCATTTGCATGTGATGAAAGCAGAGTATTTTTCTTTCTTCCCTCCATGGCACTTGCAGAGGATCCAGGAGAAGTCTGTTCTAAGAATAGATTAAAATGAGGGACGTAGGAATTTGTTAAGTTGGTACAGGAGTGGTGCTCCACATTGAGGAGGAAGACCTGAGGAAGGTGAGTGCTGGGACTGCTGCTTCTCACTGGTGTGTTTTAGCAGAGCTGCACCTCCTGGCTCCGCAGGGTTGCTGACGGGCACCTGGATGGCGTGAGCTCAGCAGCAATAAGGCCGACAGATTTGGGACAGCCCTTGGAGCTGAAGTGAACAGTAACGCTCTGTGCTGCCACTGTGAGACAGATTTTACTTCCTCATTTCAGAAGTCCTTTATTTGCCAAAAAAAAAAAAAAAAAAAAAAAAAAAAATTGAAGAAATTACAAAGTAGAAATACAAAGATAAAACCATACCAGCACAAAACGCCTCCAAAACTACTTTTACAAAGTATAAGAACCTTTATTATTTAAATACTCGGTTTCTAGAACCATCACCCAGTGATACAGAGAAAAGATGGAAAGGCCAAGCACTGTAGACATGTTTTTCTCACAGTAGCACGTGCTCCTTACTGAGGTTCATTTTTGATTGCGTAGGCCTGGGCAACTGCTGTGGAAGTGCCGTACTCCAGAAGTACACTCATTTTACTTTACGTTCTTTCAGGCATATTTTATTTCTGAAACTAAGCACAGAACCTTGTTTGGAGTCTCTCAAGTCCACTTCCTTTACTCCTTAGCTCACGAAAGCAGGAAGGTTTTCTGCAATGTTTCCTGTAAACCTGAGACCGACTGCCATCTCTTTTTGCTGTCCGTGTCTGTTTTGCAACACTGCCGCGTGGTGGCAGGCCGGCAAAAGGGGAACTGTGCCAGCGCCTGGGTGCTTTTTGCTGGTGAAAAACGCGGTGAAGGAATTACTACTGAGATTGCAGAAAGAAAAAAATGAGGCTAGTACCATTCCAGCAGTAGCTGCATGTGGTTGTACTGAACCACATCTCCTGTCTTAGCACTGCGGAGAGAATATTTGTGAATATGAAAATAAGGTTTTTTCCTAGGGACGCAGGACTTGTTTTTGCTAGACAAAAGCAGACTAGAGGGAACAAACAAACACATATTCTTTTATCATGCAAAACTGAATTTCAGTCACTTTTCTGACTATTCATTAGGAAAAGGAATCCAGCTCATAAAAGACTTGCAACAAAAAATGTAAGATCTGTCTTTAAAGGTATGCAACATCCAAAGCGACACGGACAGCTGCAGACAGGAGGCAAAGTCAGAGCGAAGTTCCTATAAGCGTTCTGTGCTGTAATTCTTGGGTTCGTTGGCTTCATTTCAGAGAGCTTCACAGTAGCACTGAAACTGGTGTGTGCTGCAGGGGAGCAGGCACTGTGTCTGCAGTCTCAAACATCCTGGTCTTCTGATGTTGTAACCACCCCAGAAAGTCCAGGAGCATGACAGAGTTTCCAAATTTACCACCAGAAGTTATGACAGGGCTAAGTCACAAATGGGGTGTAGAATAAATACCTCATTCACTAATTAATCTGTGGCAGCTGAATTATGATTACCTGCACATGGATTAGTAAGAGAGAAAATGGATTTCTGTTCCAGAAAGCAAATACTACAAATTACTACATATAGTTTCTGTAGCTTGTTCTTGTACATGAGGCAAAACATTTGCTCGAAGTTGTCTTTTTATTATTATTATTATTTTTTATTCCTTAGACTAGTGTCATTGTGTTGCCCTTCTAGAAGGGACAAATGGAATCACTATCCTTAGAGCAGCAGAGAACCTGTTTGTTGAAAGAGAAATCCTTGGGTTTGGGGATTAAAGTGCTCAGAAGAACAGCCATGAATGTCTGCCTCACATTACTGAAGCCAAAGTTTGAGAATGTAACAGGTGATTTTACCAGGCTTAGGATACTCCTCTTTGTTGTTGTTTTTTCTCCCATCCTGGACTAGGTCAGGTTCTTCATGTTCCTTTGAGTAATCTTTGTTTTGGAGAGGTTTAAGATTTTATCAAAGAGTAAAAGGTCACTTCAGGCCCAGATAACGAAGAAAAGAGGTGAAATGCTTTGCCTTGGTTCTTTCGGGTGAAAGAAGTAGAAAGAGCTGGTTACAATTAGCCGTTGTGCAATTTCCATCCTATGTTCATTTTTGCAATCATTTACTTTTTTTCTGAATGTGGATCTCTGTGGAACTATTCCGAGTAAAGCTTTTCCTTTCAGGGTTACAGTGGTGATGGAGATGTAACTCAGACATCCTGGTGTTGAACAGAGCTGCTCTTGTGTGCTCGTTGCATTTAAAGGGGTTTATCCTGCCTCGGTCAGAGTGCCATCTCCTTAATTCTGTCACTGCAGAACGGAAATTACCTCAAAGTGCCTTTGCTAAGAATCTGGGCATCCAGAAGTTCCCCAGTATATGAAAGAACCCAGGATCCTGGGATGCATATATGCATCTAGATAAAATAGCAACATTGTTCATGGGAAAGGGAACAGTTCTTCAAGCCCAGTGTAACTGATATCTTCCTCCCTTTCAGCTTTTGATCTTGATGAGAGAGTTACTAACCTCAGCAAGGCAGCAGTATGTCCCACCTGGGCATCGGGAGGCAGGCGTGACACTTCAAAGGCTCCTGGAAAAGTTGAAGCTGTGTTGTAGTGATCAGCCAAATCCTTATTTGTTATTAACAGCAACACTTAGACATAGCATCTAGATTAATCTACCATTGGGCAGCATTTTTATGCACCAAACATGCTGGGCTAATAGCAAGCATGTGTATTCACAAGCTATCTATCTACAAAGTGAATGGGTTCTGTCTTTCTACATCAATCGTAATTCCATGGGGAAAGTCAGTTCAATTTTGCACTTACAGCAAGAATTCATCAGTTACACTGCTTCCTCTGAGTCTAGGTCTGTTTCATGGGTGGAAAAAAAAAAAGTCAGTAATATTTGGAGGTTTTCTTTACCAGTTAAAGAATTCCTCCGTTGATAGAAATTTACCATATGTGGGTAGGGCAGGTATTTTCCTGATATTAGCTCGGTCCCTGGCAGAAGGCTACAGATTATTAGCAGTACAAAAGAAGGGAAGAGGACAGGAAAGAAACAGAGCTGAAGCACACAGAACACAGCAGTTCCAGCACACCAGCTGAACAGTGTATGCATCTCTTGTAAATATACTAGAAAACACTTCTACAGAGAAAAAACACTATCCTGACTGGTATTTATACAGGAGATCCTCTCACACACAGGAGAATATGCAGAAATGTTAATTATATCATAAATTCTAATAGAAACATGACATCATTTTAACTGTTCACACACGCATACAAGTACAATTTGTTTGGTATCATCTATGAGAGCTTTATATCACAAAAGGGGACCTCATTCTCCCTATCTGCAGGCATGGTGCCTTGGTATTCAGGACACCAGCGAAACCAAGAACTGCACTACGATTTGTGTTTTAAATGATTTCTAGACATACAGGTTTAAATTAATTTGGCAACTTCTGTTGTTTCTGCTGTAAAGTCAAAGGGTCATAATGGCACAGGACTGAACCAACGGACCAATGACTGCTGTAGATGTTGCATGCAGCTGTTAGTTTGTCATTAGATGCTGGCATTTATTGCACATCTGGGGACATTTATATGGAAAGATATAAAGGAAACAAGGTGCAATCACCATTTTTAATGAGCGTGCACAGTAACACATTGTAGAAAGCTATTTTAAAGAAATTATCTTATTGCAGTTACACAAGAAAAAAAAAGGGGGGTTCAAGTTACAGTGTACAAAATAAAGCACATTGCTCCAATGACAGACTTAAGAAAAATCCCTAACTGTCCCTAAGCATCTTGGGACTGACTGCTATCCAGTTTGACAGACACTGATTACACATCTTCCATTTCTCTATGCTGAGAGATCTGAGATAACTAGTTTGACTTGTCTCCAGTTTCAGAGGGAGATAAGACTTCATCTGTCTCATAGTCTTCTTCAAATGATCTGTAAAGATAAAAGGTGTGTCTTTAAAAGCTATTTTTTGGTGAGAGCATTTTTCAGCTAAGTTATTTCAGTGGCCACTAAACCATGTGACTAAAATACAATAACATGCAGGATGTTAACCTCAAGGAGCATATTTGTAAAGCACTGAATACAGTGCATCAGTAAGCAGTATTCTGACAGCTGACTGTCCTCTATCCATTCTCATTCTTAAGTTCTGAAACAGCTTTTCATTGGTGTTCAGCATTTAGAAATTTGAATACAGTTTTAGTCACAGATGTCAGTATCTTGCAGTAGCCTTAATAATTCAGTGTAGAAATAAAGTTGTTCAGGCACAGATTCAGGTCTTAGAGGAAACTTGGCTTGCTCAGACTTGCTCACTAACACTTGGTTTCCAAAGTATCTTTGAGCTTGGGATATGCTTTTGTTTTCACAGAAAAATCAATTGTGGCCACGCTGTCATGCTCCTCTCCCACTTGGTTTGAAGATCCAGGGCTCTGTGCTTATGGCTTAGGGAGGTTTGTCTGCAAATTCTCCTCTCCAGCCGCTTGCGGTATTCGGGCTAGCTGGTTTCTGTGTTCTACAGTAGAGGATGGTGCTTCGGGGCTTTCCTCCCCTTCCTGTTGCTGAGAAATGATATATTTTCAGACCTCTATTTTTTCCCCAGCCTCAGCCCATCACAAGTTATTTTCTCAGGACTCCCAAGAAATTCAAATTCTTTAGTTCTGAAAGCAGCACCTGTTATGAAGGCAATGTTGCAGCAGGTCTTCCAGTGGCAAGCAAGGAATAGCTCCAGTTTGTTCAGTGATAAACTGCACTAGAAAAAGGTTAACTCCTTTGATACCCTGTGCAGACAGTGCCAAAAAAAGAGCTATCTGCCACTTCTTGTGTTGCTTTTCCCTCTTCTAACTCATGTGCAGGCACAACAAAGCCCGGGGAGCCATTTCTGCCTGCCAATCTGTATGTCCTGCTGCAGAGAGGCTTCTGTGCCACCACCGGCTAAGTCTGTGAGATAGCAGTTTTGCTTTCAGACCCTCCATGGTCAGATTTAACTACTGCTTCTGCCTTCACACAAAAACATGTGCATGCATTCACCAGGAAACAGGCTCCCTTCCTCGAAAATTCGTACACAGATGTATAAACCAGAAAACATGGCTGAGAAGTGTTCAGATCAGCTTAAGCTTCCAATGAAACACCATGCTCCAAACTGTTGTTTTGAGCAAAAAAAAACCACCTCTCTTTTCTCTTCTTTTTGGTAAGTGTGTTGTCCTTGTGTTTTCCAACACGGGTATTTAATTTACCATAGCAGTACTTGCAAATCTCTGAAGTTCCACTCAGGATCAGAAGTAAACACTGTAAGATCTCCCTGCCTTTCAACATTACACAGACAACACCTGACCAGCTCTGAACAGGCACAGCATCCTTGAAGTCTCTCTGAATATCCACTGCATCTTGGTGAGATTCCTCTTCCACAAGCAGCACTCTGTCACGGACAAGCATCCAGGTAGCCAGACACCAACTGGTTTCAGAAACCCTCCAGTCATAAAAGCTATGGACAGGATTAAGTCCTAAATGTAGCGCAGAATGCCACACTAATTCACCTGCAATTGCTGAACGATGGTTATTCTCAAATGTATTCAGACAAACACTGAATTGCAGATTCTGCCAGCTAACTTTGCTAAAAAAATCATCTGCTCCTTCATAGAGCTCATAAATCATCTTCGTTTCGTCCCACTCTGTTTCTGCCACCCTCAAAGGACAGCAGAAATGATGAATATGCAAAAACTCAATGCCTCTTTCTAGCAAATTTGCCTGGGCATTCAGCTCTTTGTTTTTCTTTTTCCCTTCCTTTTTTCCTTTGTGGTCTGTTGCTATGCTCCACAAATGAGATCTAATGCCGCTGCCATGACTACAGAGCTTTTCAGGGGCTCTTAAAAGCAAGCAGCAAGGTTGCTGACATGCTCTTTAGAGGAAGACACAGAGCTGTTTCAGACAGACTTCAAAAATCTGACATCACCTGCCAATTCAGTTTTTGGTGAATTTGGTGATTCATGGTCCTGCAAAGCTTCTGTGATAGATTCCTATTTCTTTCCTGTGCTGAGCACACAGGTGTTGCAGTGCAGCTGCAGGAAATACAACAATTTTTCTTCCATCCTGTGTTAGGTCATCTTTCATTATGGAAGCCACAAAAAGGCAATGCAGCTCAAAGGAGATGAAGGAACAGCTTATTGCTGTTTGGATGCACATCACAGGGAGAAAGGGAAATGCAGCTCTCCGTGGCTTTGTAAATCCCAGTGGCCAATTAGTGGATGCTACTGTTATCCAAGCAGTTCCCATTGTGGGAAGTTCTGAAAATTATGCAATCATCTCAGGACTCTTATTTCAATGGCTCTATAAATGCTGCACAAGAATGGGTGAAATCCTGAATTACGCAAGATTAACACCATGTAGAAACACAACATATTTGTTCCATTGTGTCTTACAGTAACCATCAAGAGATCTCTGGAGAAATACTCTCACGAAGATACGACCCCAGCCATTCTTACAGCAAGTCTGCATTGGGAGCCTCTGTGGAAAGCCCTTGCATACAGAGCATTCCTGGACCTACTGCTCTGCCTAAATTCATTGGCTCTAAGGCTAGCTGGAGTATCTATCAATATACACACTTCTACATGTTTGCAAAAATTAGTGTAAATACTGCAGAAATCAACTTTTAAATAAAAAGTCTACACAAGATTAGTAGAAGAATTACAATTTTGAAACAGGTTATGAAGAGCAAAGACTAACAGGCATAAAGTCGGGCAGAAAGTAAAATTATTTGACTAAAATAAAGTCTCCACTACTATCGCAAATGTAACGGAGCTTCTGCTCCATGATAGTATGACACCATTAACACATAGCCAGGAATAGCAAAAGTCATTTGAGATCTTTTTGGTACCATTACCAAAAGAAAAATGCTTTTTCCTTTTTCCAGCTATCTTCATATCTGCAGCACGTGTAGCTAATTTAAATGGTTGACAACAAAGAATTCAGAAGATCCCAAGCCCCTTATGACAAATTTACCAACAGAGCCATTTGGAGCAACCACTTCAGGCTTCACCACGCTCTGATGCTGAGCGTTCCAGATCTCAGCCAGAGCCATGGAGTGTGTCTCCAGGGCACTGCAATGCCTCTGCTTACCCTTCTTGGAGCTGTTCGTTCCCAGACTCCTCAGCCACAAGGATCTCATACTCTTCAGCAGCATACCTGTCCCAGTCAGAAGGTTCAGGGCCATCATTTTCGAAATCCTGAAGAGAGCAGATGGTCAGGCACGCCATGTCTGCACCTCTTTACAACTATGTTTACAATAGGTCTCATGCTCTGTAACTCTGTGCCCATGTGAACAACCAGTTCTAGGAATAGTCAGTGGCAATATCAAAACAGTCAAAAAATGTGTTAATGGAAAGACACAATTACCTTAAACTCACATCTGCACATAACTGATTACGAAACACATAGACTACAAAACTGTGTGACCTGACCTGCCAACAAGTCAGTCCCCTTCCACTTCAGAAATGCTGAATAACTACTGGCAACCCTGCCCATGGCAGGGGTGTTGGAACTGGATGACCTTAAAGGTCCATTCCAACCCAAGTCATTCTACAGTAACTGTGTATTTTCTTTGCTCTAGTTCACAAAGCCATGCATCTTCACAGTTTGCAATTGGTTAAAGGACTTTATTTGAAATCCTCGATTGTCAATAATACTTGATCTCAACAGTTTGCTAAGTGGGGGAAAGTTTGAAAGGTTACAAAATAACATCTCTATAAACAGCTGCCTCTCTGTCATTTAGTAAATAAGCCAAGGGAAGTTAGGAGCAGGCAGGTGGGGCCAGGGAGCATAATTTAGGATGATCTTTAAAAAATAAAAACAAAAACCTAAAACATTAAATAAGGTGGTTCTGGATTTGGATATACTTAAGCCTAGAAGCATGGAACTGCAAAGTTCCTCATACAGGTTATGCAGGAACCAGTTGGGAACGAACCAGAGTTGATTTTGGCATCCCCACCACTTTACTGTACTTTTGACTGCATAAAAGCTTTCTGGGAGATAGATAGTTTTTAAGCTGTAGTCACATCTGTTTTCAGTGGATATGCAAGGGGAACCAGAAGTGAGGGACTTCACGCCAACAGCTGACAAAGCTCAGGTGTCAGAACACCCTACAGCTAGTGTAACAAGAAATGACAGAAGTGACAACCCTTTATATATTTTTTGGCTGGGGAGAGAGGATGGTGAGGAGGTGTGCCAGGCACAACCTGATGAATCACTGGCAACTCAGCGGGTGTAGGTCGTTCTCTCTAGAATCACACGCTGCACCACCAGTGCTGGTGCAGTAGGATCAGCTAAGGTAATCACATCATAGAATGGTGGAATGGTTTGGGCTGGAAGGCACCCAGGACATCACCCAGCTTCTGGTCAAATCTGGGTCTGTTGTGAGGTCCGATCAAGGAGTTCAAAGTCACAGCCTGAAAAACTCCAAGGTCAGAATATTCACAAACTATTTAGGCAGCCTGTTCCCGTGTTTGACTGCCCTAAGTGTGAAAAAGGTTTCTTTATATTCAGTTGGATTTTTCCTTCATCCAGTTTAATTCCAAAGATGAGTTTGAGAAGGCCTGTATTTAGAAATAAAAGTGATTTATACCTTTTGCACTGCAAAGGGATCTCTCTGTTCATTGTCCAGGTATTTCTCTAAATTGAAGAACGTGTTATAGAACACATGAGCCATTCTGCATCTCTTCAAGTCTCGCAGGGTTACTCGTCCTGAAGTAACACAAACAAAAACCCACACAGGTGATACTGTGCTATTAAGGTTTTCCTTAGCGAGAAACTGGACCTGTTCTGGCCAGTTTTAAGGAAGTTTTGTTGCACCAATATGCTACGATATTGCAAAATCTCTCCTCAATCCTGTCAAGAATATAAATATTATTCAATAAATTGGTGTGTACTAGTTCTAAACTTCACATACATCTGGAGGTAATATGGAGGTCTTGCATATTTATGTGAAATGTGAAAGAATGTGAAGGGGGATGGTAGTTTCACATCTAGGCTGTCAGTATGTTCCACAGCTGGACTATACAAGACTTGCTGCTCCAGTGCCAGCAAGTTCATTCACAAGATCTTTTAAGTTTTTCAGACTTCTTTATGCATAACGTTATGGTGCGACAGCCATGTTACTGTTACTTTGTACAGTAATTCCCGTCCTGTGATTCTAACACAAGACTCTACCCACAAATGGGTTTCAGGGTAACATTACTTTCTCAATCCACCACAGATCAAAGAGCATGGAAGCTCCCATTAAACAGAACTTACCTTCTCTCTCTGGCTTAACAAGATCGAGCATCTGACACAGCAAGTCCTGAAATGGCAGTGGTTCTATGCCCATCACTTCCATCCGTTCACACTGTTCCTCATAGAAGTATTCCAGTTCATACATGGAGAGCACCCCATCCCCATCCAGGTCCATGCACCGAAACCAGTACTCAATGCTAGAAAAAGAGACAGGATTAGTGAAAGCATGGTGACTGCATTAGAGAATCTCTACAGCAGAGATTGCAGCAATGCACATTCCCCTTCCCCAGTTCTCTAATGCTCCTCTTTGCCCACAGGCTGGCATAAATCTAGGGACAAAAACACCCTTTGGGAAGGATTAGGGCACAGGCCAAGGCTCGTAAGTGCCACCTGTTAGTTCTCTTTTAGGTGACTTGTGAGCACAGCCACCCTCACGACCTGCTTCTCCAGGTAGCTCTAGCAAGTGCCCACTGTGCACTGTCAACTGTCTCACACAGGCTGTGATGTCCCTGCCCCATTCAGCATCAGAAGTTAGCCAGATACAACCAACTCTGAACCCAGGACAACAGCTATCCCATACTCCTTTATATAAAAGGCAGTGTTTTAAGGCAGCTGCTCTCTACATCCTACCTTCACCTCTAGATAGTCCAACCATGGATTTGAGTTCTTTTTCTCATCTTTACTCAGAAAATTCCTTGCCCTAATAACTGCATGCAGATCTAGTTCTGCTCTGCACAGTAGTCTCCCACTGGCTGCATAAACCAGACAAGTGGGTAGGTTTTACTAAGTGACACAGTTTCCCTACAAACCCTTCTTAGGAACTTGCTACATGCATGAAGGGAACTTCCTACCAGCTGCAAACATCTCATGGCTTTACCCCAGAGACAGGGGTAGGCCAGGAAAAGTGACTGCAGCCCCTGCTATTGCTACCACAGACCCCCACTGAAGTGCACCCCAGCCCTCACAGCATGGTTGAGCTATCAGCTCACATGGCCACAGAGCTGCAGCCATGTGAGCTGAACTCTGCCCACTACGCAGGAGCTCAGTGCTAACAGATGGTATCTACAGCTGCCTCTATAAAAAGGGCCAGGGACTGTCCTTGCGAGAACCATCATCTGGTCTGCAGTCAATGAGATCAAGACCTATAGGGAAGTATGATGGAGACAAAGGGGGAAAACAAACAAATTCAGTTTTTATGCAGCTCACTACTGCTCTCCAAGCAGTTCCTCACAGTGGTAAAATAGCATTAACTTCATGAGCATGGGGGATCCAAAGTGACTGATGGTTACCCAAGACATTTAACATTAAAAGGAAACTGTCCTTCAAAGCAATTTCTCCTCAAGAAAGGAAAATTATTTGACCAAGTATTGACAGTAAGTTGTCTTCTTCCTAATAATCATGGAAACTCAAGTTGCTGTCTGTTTGGAAAAGTGGTAAGTCATAGAAGTTTCTAAAATCCTATCTGCTCATCTTAATACTTTTATTAGGACACAGAAATCAGTCAAACCTTGTAGCATTTCTTTTGTCTTCCTCTGAAATCAGCAGCCACACAAAATCAGCATAACTCATGCGGCCTTCCTTCTGAACCTCATTTCCTCTGGAAAACACACCCAGAAAAAACAGGCTTCTTAATACTCAGAATGTTATCAACACAGTTTTTAAAAAGCCCCAAATCACTTGTAAGAGAAAATGGAAACATGATTGCCCGCTTAGCCTGTACTCCCTGCACCTTCTAGCAACAATCCTTCTGCCCTTCCTCCCAAGCACAGTGTTTGCTGCCTGGCTGTCACAGCAAAGCTGAGGCTCACCTGCCAAGTATCCTCACATAGCAGGTGCTGGGCTGTGCTATTTTTCCAAGGCTTTGCACCAATGCTCTCCAGCTATCCCTGTGCCACTGTTGGGCAAAAATACAGTGTCTGCATGCTCCCACTGGCTATGCCCAGCTCTAAAATATGTTCTACAATGTGTTCTACAAAGATGTATTTAAGTGATCATCCTACTGGATTTTTTATTTACTTTCTAAAGATATCCAGGAATCCCACTCCATTTTCAGGCAGCTTCAACTGAAGCATCATGTTGGAAACCATACTCTCAGAAATTCCCACTGATCAGTATCTTGAATTTCTAATCAGCCTGACAGAAATTCACTTCCATTCCCAGCCAGCATGCTATTCCTCACCTCACCACAGCACCGCTGAATATTCGCTCAATAATCCTGCTTGATAGAGCTGGAAACAAAGAAAATAGATAAAACGAAGCAACAGGTCACCAGAATAATGACATTCAGTTATTTACAGTGAACTCACACAAAGTGATTTCCCATCACTAAAACAAAGCTCTACCTACACTGCCTGTCTAGATACTTCACTGGTCTCTGTTTAGCAGCACTTAGCGAGAAACAAAGATATGCCTGCCTTTGTATCCTACCAAACACTGTCCTACCAAACACTATTACTTCCTCTCAAATATGGCAACCATGTGTGATCTGGATTCTTGCAGTATATCTTCCAGTATGGGCAGTATTACCTCTAGTTTGCTGCAGTAGGACTAATAGAAGGAGACTACTTCAATGTGTATTGCAAAATTAGTTCAGCTATCAAGCAAAAATCACATATCAAATCCATACAAAAACGTTTCTAAGCAATGCATGAAGTGTTGCAATCCCCTGCTTCAGAGAAGGACAATGAAAAACAAGCATTATTTCAAGCAAGTAGAAGGGCTTTGCCAGCCAGGAAATGTGTGGGGCTGGTTGCTATGGTAGAGACACACCAACCAAGCAACAACTACCAGTCTTGGGCAGGACTTCCACACTGAGCTCACACTCCAGACCACTGAGACACTTCCTTTAGACCTGCTGCTGCACCACTGTACTGAAAACATCTCCCCTTTACCCTGCCCAGAGCACATCTCTCTTCAGCTCCTCAGCACTCAGTGCTCTCAAGCTTCCCATGTAAGAGGTGTTCCCCTTCCACACTCTACCCTCCCAAAAGGGACCAAGTCACCCATACAATCTACCTGAAGTCAGGCACTCCTTATCGTCAGCCCATCCAGGCCTCTCAGCAACCTCCTGACCTGCTGTGACTGCCATACTCGCCCAGAACCCCCACGGCCT
The DNA here is from genome assembly GCA_016647715.1 of Pavo muticus. NCBI lineage: Eukaryota > Metazoa > Chordata > Aves > Galliformes > Phasianidae > Pavo > Pavo muticus. Next base: position 701,594 of record JACDJE010000045.1, on the reverse strand, counting down.
TCCCGTAAATGCTTCTACCCCAAGGACATGGGCTACCACAACACACACAAATCTACAGCATTGTCAATCCACACTCCCTTCTTTCTTTCTCACTTCAGCCCTCCAGGATCTTGGCCCCTACGAAATGTTGTGTCCCCTCCAGATCTCCAGCAATTCCTGACCATTTGTCATACCTCCAGACCCCTGTAGCTCTATGCACTGGAACACCTTTCATCTCTCCCAGCACCTCCAAATCCCATGTTGTGTCTAAATATCCCATTTCTCCAAGCCTAATTCTCTATCCTAGAACTACTTTCCTAAAAAGCGTGGCAAACACACAGAAGAGTTCAAGACAGCTTTATCTTCAAAGTTAAAACATGCTGCTCAATAGCTCAAAATCTTGTCCAAGACACAAAGTCATGAGTCCTAACTGTAAGTGCATGGGCATATCATGCTCCAAGAACACAGATACTCTTAAACACGGCCCATCTGACTGGGTGCCTCCATCCAGCCCAGCAAACAAACCATACAGAACAGCTCACACTTCCAATGACTATTTTCTAGCATGCTTTCTCAGCCTTCAACAACTTGCAGAGCAAGGACTTCCTGAGCCAGAGGAATTGCTTTTGGATTATTCACCCCTTCACGGATTTTTATTCCATTAGTATATCTATGGCACTTGAGCCTTTGAAAACTTTTAGAGTCTGCTCAACTTGTGGCAAAGTGTTCCAGAATGAACTCAAAAGATAATCCCCAGAGTGCATTTGCAAACCAAAATTCATCAACCTTCGCTGGACTCTGAAACTTCTCTCACACAACAAGATTGCAATTTGGCAATCTTAAAGTTCATAGAGGCTTGTCCTTGTTCATACTTCAACTACCTGCAAAACCCTCAGCAAAAAAACGAGCTAGTTTGAAAGCATTATTAGCTTGTCCTTCTGGCAGCAATCCACTGAAGCTACTCGTGAGGAAAACAGCATCTGCTACATTTCTCTGTGTTTAAGCCCCTACAAGAAAGTCTGTAAATCAGCATTTGTTTATGAGATGGATGGCTCCATTTAAATTTTTTTGAGGTGTCAAATTAACTAAATTAAAGCTAGGCTTTACTTTTTATTGGGAGCATTCTATTTTCAGCAACCGCTTTCCTCCCACCACAGCTTGCAGGAAGCATACCTTGATCACTGTACCTAGCCAGATCCTTCTGGCTGATGTAAAGGTCATGGTCAGTGTCCAGCTCCCAGAATTTACAGTATATAACATAGAAATGCTCATAGGAGAAATAATCTGTGATTTGATTTATGTCATCCTCTTCTTCCAAGAGAGCAAGAGTCTGAAACAGTACAAATAAAGTAGGAAGTTAAACCTAGACAAAGAGGCAATTTAACAGCTTGAGTCCTCCAACCTCTATAGAAGCTGGGCAAACACAGCTCTGAGAGCTAATCCCAAATGTAGCCCTTCCTCACTGTAGGAGATTTTGTTCTTGCATTTGATATTTAACAGGCAGTTATAAAGCATCTGGCTTGAATATCTTGGTTAGCATATGTGCACAATACTTTTGCCAATCCCGTGAACAATTCCTGTTAATTTTCAGCCATAGTGAAGAGTCATGCAGAAGAACAAGACAACTGCTGTCTCAGCTGGGATCCATTATTTGTGAACCATCTCTGACCTGTACCAGAGGCTCCTAGAGCCATTTACCACAGCAAATCCACAGGAACTGAGATGTATCTTGACACTGCACACATTCTTGCTTGGCTCCTGAAGCATAAGATCAAGCCCTACTCCAGACTCACGCCTGGACTGGAGATGGATCGATCCCGGGCAAATTAAACCAATCACATTGATTTTCCTGGCCTGCTGCTGACAGGAATCAGTCTAGTTTAACTGGGAGGCTTGGGCAGATTTTCAGCCGTGATTTCTGTTATCATATTCCATTATGAAACATTTAGCAACAAGAACATTGTTTTATTTCCACTTTACACCTACCTATGTCCTTCCCTCCTGTGGCAGAGGGTATCCCACCTTTATCCCCATCTGCCTTTCCCTGAGTGCTGCAGCCAGAGGACAGCAGATAGCCTTCTCAGTCTAACGAATCAAATCAAATGAGCTATGGGTCTTATCCTCCTCTGCCCTCACAGACCCTCAGAAGGGAGGACATTCAAAGAGCTGCCCCAGGGAGTTGTTTCCTTAAGACAGCAGGCCTAGCGGTAGTGCTCAGTGAACTCTGACAGTTCACTGTTCTCTCTCCATTATCTCCACATCCTAGGAAGCTAACTGAGCCAGCACAAAACTCTCACATCCCATTAACCATCAGATTCAGTAAAATTTCCGACAAGGTCAACAGAGCAGCACTGCCAGACCTACCAAACTATTCTGATTTTCTGACATTTAAGTCACCTAAGACTTAAGACATCTCCGAGCAATCACTCACTAGCTTCTTCAAATTCCTCCTAGTTCTCTCCATGCCTTTGCAGACAATAAACACTTGCGGAGGTTTTTCAAGAACTTTTTCTTTTTTTTTAACAGCTCATGTCAAAATATGCCATTTATACATGCAGCAAAGAGCAGTCCAAGCAAGTCATGGTCCCCAAGCTGAACTTCCCTGCTACAGAAGGTGAACATCAGAGCAGCTACACAAGGAGAAAGAGATGAATATATTAAGGGAGAAAAATGAGCGAACAAGGATGTAGTATAAGTTGGAAGGATTTGTTAATAGCAGAGGGTAGGGAGGGAGGCTTGGTCTGGCATGAGACAATCTAAGGGAGCACTGATTATTAGCTGATGTGACGAGTGGGGCAGAAAAGTCTGAAAGGAGGAGTATGTTTCATGCTTGAGGCTTTTGAGAAAGTACATTACATCTAGACAGTGGGATGCAGAGGGAAATCTCATTGCAGTAACTGATTTATCACCTTGACCTTTCAGCCTAAAGGCTTCTGGCTTCTTAGGCTGGGATAGAACCAAGCAGCCCTAGACAGTCTTAATCTGGTGCTCTTTTGGGTAAAATATGCAATGAACAGAGATCTTTATCCCAAAACATCCACACAACATTCCCTCCTCTGATATATCACAGGAATTGTAACGAGTGCTAAACTCAACAGTTCTTCTGGAGAAGTTTACTTCACAATTAGAAATCAGTACAAACTAGGTGATGCATCCTGAGATGCTCTGTCTTACAATTGCATGGTGCAGTGTGCCTGACCAGCTGGCAGAGGACTGGCTGCCAGCTCAGTCAAGAAATTGGCTGTGCTACTCACCACATATCATCGTCTACCCACCAGCTATTCTTGGCTGCTCAGTGAGCCACTTAACACAGGTGCACTGTGTCTCTTGCTTCCCTTTCACTTTAGCTAGATCAGGAGCTAAGAGCCAATCTGCCAGATGCTGCTTCAGAGTTTTGAACGTCCCCCTTCAACCTCTATCCGCTGCACTCTTGGCTGCTCTGGTCCTTGGTCTTCTCTCATCTTGACTCTGAAACACCTCCTTCACCAGTTCTGCCCCTATCCTGGCACTGAGCTGGCTGGATACTGAGTTTGCCTTACTACAACCTCACCGAATAGCACACAGGAATAAAGGAATCAATGCATTCTACATCCCGTTCAGGTAGAAACCAACATACTTGCAAGAAGTTGCTTTTCCTCAGCTCTGTTAGGGTGATCTTCCCGGACCAGGATCGATTGACTGTGTAGAATATTCTTTGTATAACCTGCAAGACAAACAACTTTCTTTAAACCAACTCCTCGAAACCATCAGTTTAGGGAGCTGAAATGGAGTAGCTTTATTTGGATTATTCACTCATCGCAAGGAAACTTCTTACTGAAAACTTTCTGTTGTTGTTGTTGATGCTATTGTTCTAAATTACTATGGAGTCTGAAAGTAACGTTTGTTTCTGAAACAGTATTATCCATTACCACTCTGCAACTATTTTCACAGTTCTTAATCTCTGAGCAAGCAGATTTATTATTTATGTCAAGTAATACGTTCAAAGTGCTGACAAATCACTCCGAACGTTTTTCAGGCTTCAGGCACTGCAGCTTGCAAGGACCTCAACTGATAGCATTCTACACTTGTGAAAAAGAAATCAGGACTTTAAAAGAGGAAATAGGACATGCAAATGAAATCCACAGGTGTTGTCTGACCTATTGTGTCTGCAACAATACTTCATCTTCTTGGTGGCTCCACTAAAAATAATCAATAGAGATTATCTGTCTGCATTTGTCTCAGGGATGTGTTTACATCATTCATCTCCTCTACTGATCTGCTTCTCATGAAAGGGAATAAAGAGCAGGGTGGGGAAAGCACACACTGAGAATTCACGAGGAACAGTACACAGTATGAGAATGAGTGCTCACAGGCACCTAAAAAAGCAGGCTGAACTATTTATTCCTAGTCCACTCCTTTTTAGCACATCAAGTACTGCAGGGAAAATCCAAGTGTGTGATCAAGTGCATGCAAGAATAAACTTGACAACATGAACAAGAATAAATATCACTAACACGACATCTTCAACACGAGAAATTAGAAATGTAATTAATGACTATCAGTACTGAAGCCTATAGAGTATAATCCTTGTAAATGAAATCTAATACAAACTGTTGATGTCTCTGACAAGTTGACATATTAACCCAGGATTTTGGTAAATCTTAATAGAACATGCTACTCCAACATAAAAGCTAACTTTACAAAACATGGATGTTGTTAAGAATACAGATAAAACTGTGATGGGTCACTCTGAGCCTAAAGCGTAGCTGAAAGTGGGCAAGGACCATTTAAGGACCATGCTTTGACTCAGTCACACAAGGGCTTCTTAGTCCAGAACAGATTTGGAAACAAGTATGAGATCATTGCTAACAGTCTGCTTTGGATACAAAGAACAGTGAGACAATAAATGCTGATGAGTCCAAATAGTTTTGGGAGCAACAAGAATGATTTGAGGACTCAAAATTTACCCCAGAAAGAGGAAAGAGTCAACTCAGCTTAACGTGGTATCTACTGGTGACTATCCTAGTCCTTAGAAGCCTACAGGGGGACACGCAGGACAGCAGAAGGACTTTTCGTCTCTTAAAGCACATATCTAGAGAAGTTTGTTGCTTTATTTATTTATTTAAATAAACACTGCCAGTTATTAACCACCAGGACAACCTGCAGAGACACACTGTGGGCTCTTCATCACTCCACACATCAATCACAGACACTTTTTTTTTTTTTTTTTTTTTTTTTAAGTAGTGCATTAATTCAATCAAAAAGAAAATTTATCCCAACTATTGCAATCACTGAGCAACATTCTGTGGTCTGTGTAATGCCAGAGGTCACCCTAGGTAATCACAATGGTCTTTTCTGGTCTTAAACAATTCAAAGCTGTGTCTTTCTTCTTCAGTGCTGCTGGCAACCATTGCGATTCTGTACTGTTTTTGAACTTTGTTTGGCCTTTGCTTCCAGGTTGCCAGCCAGTTCAGAGACTGAAGTGTCTCACCTCACACATGATCCATTACCACACCTGTCAATTCTAGCAATTCACAAAGATACAGCCTTTTCACAATGTTCCAAGGACACGAGCATAAAAATCTCAAGATAGAAAAAGAACCCCTAACTAGCAGTCTTTTTCTTTTCCTTTGCCTGCTGGGTAATAGCAGACAACAAAATATCCCCCTTAGTGACTCAAAGAAACCATTCCTCTGTCAGATCATACTGATAAAGATATACCCTCTGCTCTCATCTCATCAGCTATAAAAATAAGGCATGCAGAGGAAAGATGGAATCTCTTTTCACCTCCTCTTTGCCATATCCAGTCACTCAGTGCAGGCTTTATTATTCAAATAATGGTACAGTAAACTGCATGCACACACACACACAGTGTCTCCACTTCTCTCTTTTCCAGGTTACAAAGACAAAGCTGTCAAAAAAAGCATTTGGGAAATATCCTAGGACATCATAATAAAACTGAGATGATTCGCAGCATTCAAACAGCCAGTGTCTACTGTGACAGAAAATTAATTCCTGTGGCCTCCCTGCTTTATGTTTCTCAGAGCACCTCCTGCATGATCACATCTGCACTGTAAGCTTAGAAACCAAGTAAGTAACTGGCCTCAGGCCCAAGCTGCTACAAGCACTTCTACTCAGCAGCTACAACCTCGTACGCTGTGACTCTGGCTCCCTTCTTCCTGGCATGGAAGTCTGTTTATTCTGAATTCAGTACATGAGCCTTTGGAAGGGGGAAGCTCCTTCCTTATTTGCCCAATACCATCATGTAGAGTATCTCCAGGTCCAAAACCACTGATGGGTTAGTTCCAGATCTTTTCCCAAAATACCCGTACAAGAAAAACAATACAATTTCTGGGGGGGAAAACAAACAACAACAAAAGAAAAAACCCCAAATCTTTATTAAATCCTGTGGGCCATCTTCACTTTCCACATTCACAAGGGTAATACTGTATAAGCTGAACATTTTTCAACAAGCAGCAAGTTTTGATAAGTTGTTTTCAGTTGACTCAGCTTTTTAACAACAGCATGCAGTGCTAACACTGAGCACTGCACACTCTGGAAGAAGTCATATTAAATGTCTCATGATATTCTGCATCCTCTTCATTGGCTTCAGGAGTCTGCCTCTGTTAAAAGAAACAAGTAGTTCAGCATACTTTAGAAACAAATAGTTTGGCAATACAACAGCTCAAATACACTGATGCCGATTACAATAAAGGCTAGTGTATCCAAAAGGCACCTCTAAAAGGCACGGAAAGAAGTAAAAAATAATGAAACATGCAAACACATCTGTTGTTAACTTACTTGCCAGGTGATTTCAACCAAGTGATGCCTTATTCAGTAATGAACACAAAAGCCAGTGTCTCTTTATGGCCCTGATCTGTAATACAAAAATAAAATATAACTCTTGCTCTTGCAGCAGATACAGCACTATCACTATAAATAAGTTCAAGGTACTCTACCTTGAAGGAAATGAAAGTGTCCAGGCAGTCTCAAAATCCAAGGACAAAGCTGCTTCCTTCATTACCTCCTGGTGGAAATACTCGATTTCATGACATTAAAGATAGAAGTGCCAAATTATTCATGAACGGAGATGTGAGAAATAGGAATTCCTGCTGCCAGAGAGGAGAGGCACTGCTGCAGTGGGCCACGTACCACCGCTCCATGTGGGAGCAACCTGACCCAATGGACTGCGGGTCTCCTTAGGACTCTGCTCCAGCTCAGTGATCCACCAAGGCCAAACATAGAGCTCAGAAGGAATCTGTTTGTCAAAGGAGACACCCAGAACAGAGTTGTTCTGCGAGCACGAGAAGCTGTGAAGGACCCACTGTTCACTTCAAACACCAGCATTATCGTTTCCTGGGCGCCGGAGAGAAAGTTTAGGAAGCCACCATTGGGAACAGTATTATGCACAGGGGTGTCTAAAGGCTCTCAGGCTGAAGTAAGAAAGCAAAGAAGAGATGAGCGGAATCAAGAAGCACTGAGAAGTTTCATGTACACATGAAGGATCCACTTCTGTGCCCAAATTTATGACTATCATACAAGACATAGCTCATCCAGGTACAAGGGAAGTTGTAAGAAAAAAAAGAAAGGAAGGAAAAGATGTTCTCTTTTTAGTAGTACCCTAGATTTCAGATATCTTGAAGCACAGCTATTTCTCAGACCAGAACACACACAGCACCTGGTGAGGTCCAGAAATCACAGCAATTCACCCATTCGTGAGCCTTCATAATCACCTGGACATTTGTTATACCTACTCTGACCAGGTACTACGCTTAACATATCTGCTGTCTCGCTCTACGGGGACTGAAGATGCTGATAATACATTGACATTCACCACCACAGTCAAGAGTATTTAGACATTTGAAATTGTCTCTTGTTAAACAGATTCACAAAACATTGGATATGCCTGAAGCAGCAGTATCCCTCTGCCCTCTGCTCCTTACAGGAAAGGGATAAGTCTGTGCCTGCCAGTAATCTCCCAGCTGCCAACATGTGGTGCAGCAGGCCCCCACAGAGAGCCTGTCAAGCCAATAAGAAAAGCTCTAAGCCCAGCTGAGATGAAGCTCTACTCAGGCCCATCTTTATCTGAGTTTGTTATCACTGCAGAGATCAAACATTCTACATTTATATCTTATCTATATTCATACCCAACACAACACAGGCTTAAAAAAAAAGTACAAACTTTTTCAGGTAAAGCACAGGTCTAACTTCTGACTGCAGAATTGGAACAAAGCTACAGATCTACCAACAGTAGTCACAAAAAGTCGGTGATTCAGAAAGATTACAGAGGCTTTCTGGCAAGTGAGATGCAGGAGAGTTAGACAATGGTGTAACGGATGCCTCGGACCATGGAACAATCAGACTCCCCATGCCTAAGTGACACAAATCTTCAAACATAAGGCCTCCCGCGCCACAGCAGCCCTGCAGTATTAGGGGTAACTTAGTAGCTCTCAAAGACCAAAGAAGGATCACTCTTCTTTTCCTCCAACACAATTAAAGGCCAAAATTGTTTTAAAGATTTGTTTAAGACCGGAAAGAATCATTACTACCCTTGTGAATGACCTCTTATACACAGACCGATTATTTTTTTGTTCTGAAGAAATTCTGAACGTCACTTCTTGCTAGCAATATAAAAAACATGTATTTTTGAAAGAAATGAATGACTTGGAAAGAGTGACAAATAACAAAAGGAGGATTGGTACAGCATTGTGACAGGAGATGAAACAAGCCAGCCTACCGTTGTAATGTACCGGGAATGGAATTCTGGAGCATCCTTCAGGAACGTCAGACCAGGGTGCGTTTCTACCACATCCTGCGAGATAAGACCAAGTAAAATGAAACAGATTTTCTCCTCCTTTTATTTAAAGTTCAGATGTTACTGGGTTTTGGTTTTTTTTTTACAAACCAATACTTTTGCTTACTTTTTCAGCATTTACAATAAAACTGAAAATTACATCTTTTAATCTATGAAGTGAACCTTCCAGAAATACAAGTACAATACATTTTCTGGGCCATACGCACCTGTTGGGCCATACTGATTTACTTAAGGACAGAAAAACAAAGGAAGAGAGTTAGTGAGTGGATGAAAACTCATTTTTATCAAATGAGATAAAAAAATCAGTTAGCTGACCATGCAACTACCTCTTCTCCAAAAACATTTTTTCCATTCATTGAAAAATTGAACATTGATATTTGCTAGAGCCACATGTCAGTAATGAGCACTCTTTGAAAGGCTGAGAAAGTTGCCTTTCACATCCTCCACAACAATGAAAGTTCAAGTGAACCTCAGAAAGCAGACAGACATTATCAGTGCTTTCCCAAAAATGACTGGAACTATACGTGGAGTTTTATAAGGTCAGCTTTTTGTAAGTCAAATACTCACTCATGATGCCAAACCTACTAAAAAATGCATGACCAGACATATACAGAAATTGCTTAGACCATGAATGAATCAGCTCAGATCCTCTGTGTATCAGAATGTCTGTGTAACTTTACATGTCTGACTCCTCTACTCTTTAAGAGGTGTTCAGAATTTTGCTGTTTATATCATGATGTGGCAAAGGGACAGAGCTGAAACAGTGCCCTAAGGTGCATAATACAACCAGGTTTTGGCCAGTCTAACCTGATGTCTAGTATGATGGTGTCGTATGGTGCAATACTGCTAGCATCTGGTTGAATGACAAACAAGACTGTACATGCCTTTGGATGAAGCAGTAGCTAAGAAGTAGAGCTGCTATCAGTCAGGAAAGGCAGTATGCCCAGTGGAGAAAAGGTGAAAAAGAACATGAGAAAATTTACCCGTTGCAGTCCCAGTTAGGCTTGTTTGAAACACACAAACATCCAGTACAGAAAAACATCTTTTCCTAGCAAATATCTCTACTGAGGTTTTGCACAGAGGTCAACAAAGTGTGTTAAAACTGAGGACATTATGGAATAGCTTGGGAAAAAAAAAAATTATCAACAGATGATCAGAGAAGCAGATGGACCTGATTTACAGAGAAACTGTAGAAGAGCTAAATCTATGCAGAGTCTGCCTAAATGGCCACAACACTTAGCTTTCATAGTTGCCCTGCTAAAAATATCACATGTGAATTGAAGGGAAAGAAAGAAATGAAATAGGATGCACAAACTGGGGCCTGAATACTAAGAAGAAATGAAAGCGCGATGCAGACATTTTGCCTGAATATGAGAAAAGCAGCAGCAGTGGAACTTTGGTACTAACAGGTACAGAGATGCACACAGGCCAGTTGGAACTGCAAGGGTTTTTTCGCACAGATTTCCATGTGATATTTTATCTGATAGTCTAGCCAGATTCAATTATAATTGCTCTCTTAAAGTAACCCACCCAGATGCTGTTCAACCATAGGTCTGCATGTTTTTGGTAAACATTTAAAGACATGAGAATAGAGCAGTTAAAAAACAAACATTTCTCCCCCTCCTCATCACTTCACTGCTGAGCGCAGGTACCTGAAGCAGCGGGATGAAGTCCTCCTGCTCAAGGTAACCACAGCTGGGCTTCGCTACAAGGTAGGCAAATCTGGATGCGTCATCATGGCAGTTACGTAAGATTCTGTGAGAGAGATGAAAAGTTACTCCAGCTGCTTTGCATCTCACAGGACAATCACAAATCACAGCTAGATGATCAAGTGCCTTATCGCATGTTATGCAATACATCTACAGTATGCATTATGCAAAGTTGACCTCAATACTAGCACCAATCATCTTCAGCATCTCCTGGCAGCACCAAGGTACTTCTGCTCAGTGGAGATTTTTTCATGTTAACATTCTGTGGAAGCAAGATATTTCTTTCTGAAGATTCCTGTTTTCAATGGCATCTTAGTAAGAAACCTGACTTTTCAAAATGCTGTATGCTCACTGATCTCTTGAAGCCAACAGGGCCAACCTAACGGGGTGTCATAACAGGCATGCTTCCTAATTCAGCCTTTCACTACATTTTGATGTTTGAAGATACTGTGAAACTGCAGTGACTAAGTCTCAAACCAGAAAAATCACTCTCCAAAAGGAAAACGAGCATCTCTTATTAATTATAGCATAGCTGGCTCCCATGCACAAGAAGTTATGGAGAACAAAGTTGCACCAGGGTAAGTTTAGGTTGGATATCAGGAAACACTTCTTTACAGAAAGGGTTGTTAAGCACTGGAATAGGCTCCCCAGGGAGGTGGTTGAGTCACCATCCCTGGACATGTTTAAAAACACATTTAAAAACCACGTTTGGATGTGGTGCTCAGGGACATGATTTAGCGGAGGGCTGTTAGAGTTAGGGTAGGATGGTTAGGTTGTGGTTGGACTCGATGATCTTTAAGGTCTTTTCCAACCTGAGTGATTCTATGATTCTATGATACTATGAAAGAGCTAGTAGGGCTGAGAACTTAGAGAGGCATGCAAATGTTGAAACACAGCACTGGAATGGCTCTGGTCTTCCTGCAGATATCACACTAACTGGCTTGCCACTCATTCTGGTCTCATTACTCTTTATCAAAAGCAGATTTTACCAAAAAAAAGAAAAGGGGGGGGGGGCACGAGCACCTTTTAAGTCTGTCAGAGAAAACAAAAAAGGGAGCCAGTGGCTGACAGTCCATTCTGTTAGCTTCACATTCACATCACGCTGTCAATTAACAAACACATTCTGAATCAGCTGCACGAAAGAGGTGTTTATTTTTAAATCACACACACAGACGAATCCCAAAGCCGTGTTTTAACACCAAACTAAAAGCTCCAGTTTTCAGCAGTATCACACACACAGCAACTCCTACTGACTTCAAGTGAGATTGGTACACACACAGCATTCTGAAAAGTCAGACCACTTACTAAGATGCTTAAAAATAGACTGAAGCGATTACACATTCCTGTTTTGAAATTAAGGTTGTGCTCATACAGCTGTAGTGCAACTTCACAAAGAATACTGCCTTTATTTCTGAATATGACGTTTCCAGAATTAATTGTTACAGCTGTCAGAAGGAAAAAGAATCTTTAGAGAGAAATCAAAGTGAAGAAAACATTTTTAAAACAGCTTGGAATTGGTGTGGATTAAAGGGATACAGAAGAGGAGCACAACCAGAGTCTGCAATAATCTGAAGGATGTGCAAATGAGTGGGAGCAAAAATACGCGGTATCATACGTATGGGATTAATTTGGATTAGCTGGACGAACTTCAGGAAGGAAAAAACATTGCCCTTGTCAAGAAAAACTTACTGATCACAGTCATCCCTAACATCTATGTAATTCTGCCAGGGTAACCTGGCTGTTTTAACAACATTATCATAGGAAATACTTCGGGAACTCAGGATTAAAGACTATCTCAAGAATCTAAATGGTGACCACTATGTCAAAAAGTAGAAGTATCTCTGGATAGGAGGTGGAGATACTGTTCAGATGTTTCACAAAGACTGAGCTGCCCTGGAGGAAAAAGATTAGGCAAGAGAACGGATCTGTTCCACCTAGCACCTCTAACTCCAAACATGATATATGCAAGAGCTTTCAATTTCACAAAGAAGTTTTGACAGTGGGACAAGGAAACAACTGCCAAAACCCACACAGTTATTATAAAGTGTGCATGAGGAAGGTAACAGCTATCAAAGCTGAGTTTGGCCTACTTGTCTGATGCTTTTCCTTCACGTTCCTCCTTCCTGCCCTGCAAGAGGCTTCCTCTCCCCATTCCCAAAACGGGCTCACTCAGCACACCAGTGCATCAACAAGACTTCAGATAAACATATCCAGGAATCATTAACATTTATCAGCTATCTTACAGTAGCTGACATTTCTACGAGTGTGTTAATATATTTTATATGTCAAACAAAACAACACGTTTAATCATCTACACAACTAATGTTAATTTTGCTGATGTACACAGCATAGCATCAGTGTTCAGGAATTTATAGGAAAGGAAACAGATTCTTAAGCCATTTATTTTTTCTAAAAAAGGGACAAAGCCTTCAAAAGTATGGCAGAAGAAGGAAAAGAGTCTTCTATGGCAAATTTACCTTTTTCTAGAAAAAGAATTTTGCATTTTCTATACTCACTTTCTCCACAAAGACACAAATGAGTGCACAGATACACATCCTGCCCTTTGTCCTCCTGATGCTCTGAACATAGGTGCTTTCCAGTAGAGTGGGCAGCCACATATCTGCAATGAAACACGGGAACAAAGAGAAGTCACACTGAATTGTTTATACACTGAATTCACCTTGGGGACTTTCACATACAGGAAATGAAACAGTAATGGCATGCAGCTTAGTCAAAAAGCTGTTTACTGTGTGCTAAGGTTCAGAATCCACCCTTATATGCCTTTGTAAGTAACTGAGAAACACACTCTGTCCGGACAGAAATGGTCAGAGACTCTTCAGATCTGTCTTTGACTTAAACTACTTTGCCAAGAGGGTGAATATAGGCACCTCCAAAGGCCACCCATACCAGCTACCTCACAAACACACCTAGGACAGGATAATCCATCTCCTATGAGCTAACTTCTCATTAACAGTAAGGTAACTTCAATTCTAGTTACAGACCACAGAATGGTTTGGGTTAGAATGGGCCTCAAAGATCATTTAATTCCAACCCCTGCCATGTGCAGGAACACCTCAGACAATTAGCAATTGAATGTCTGAACGTGAAATGATTCCAATCCCACAGTTATCAGTGCAGAGCCTTCCACCCTGAGCAGCCCATTCCCAACAGTGCTAAATCTCAGCAAGATAATAGAATATGAAAGCACAAATGGAAAGGGGCCAACTCCAGCAGGACTCTCTGAACGCAACTTTCTAATTGACCACTGCATTAGCACTTCTACCTGGGTAGCTTTCAGAATGGTAATAAACAAACATGTTAGGATTAAGCCATTCTTCTGTCAGGTGACTGTATTTCCACAGCTGCTTTGCTATTCCGAGGAAAAAAGAACATTTTCTGCATTTCTCTTTGTGTAGCTGGCTCTCCTGTATTTCCTTTAGAGCCTCCAAATATACACCATTCCTAGTAATCCCACAGAACAGCAGCAAGCCACAGAACAACTGAACAGCCCAGAGCACATCCATTTAGAGATGGTCTGCAGACAGAAAGGCAGAGGTCTCTTCTACACAGCTCTCCTGCTTTTCCCAGATTGAATATGACAAGCCACACACAGTTAACTGGCTTGTCATAAAATCAGTTTCAAAACTTATTCTAGTCAAGCTAAGAAATTTTGTTTATGTTTTCAGAGATGGCTTACAAGGGTACCACTCTAAAAACAAACCTAAGCTTCCGTCTCAGAAAACAAGTGCTCCCCTTGGACAGAACATCACTGCTCAATCTATAGTGCCACAGATGCACTAATGCACAGGACAAGCTGAACATATGAAGTGCATCTGACAACTGCCAGTTTTAGATTAGCATTACTAAAAACCACGATGGAAGAAGAGGAAAATAGAACAGCCCATCTGCATTGTGCTCCCACACAAGTGCTGTGTTTTGTTCTCTGAAGCCAAGAAATCATTAGCAGACTGAAGCAACTCCAAGTCTGCTGACACTGTGGATATTAAACATATGCATCTCAGTGGAGTAGGGCTGACTAAGCATTTCCCTCTTCTGCTATGCCCAAGGTGGCATAGGTTGGAAACTCCTTTCTCAAGCAACGCTGTTGTAGCGTACATAGATCATGTCTGGATCAGTTGGACAGCTAGCCACAGAGAAGGTAACCAGCACTATCTGAAGCCATGGAGGCACTTTACATTTCTGTTATCTTCTAAGCAGAACTGTGGAGAAACAGAAAAACAAATGCATTTTTTATTTGCTAAAAAGCCTGGAAGAGCCATTTTGCAAATCAGAGTAAGATGGAGCACACACATCAGTCACGACAAACAGCAATCTTTTCCCACAGACAATTTAACTGAACTCATTTTTGTTAATTATTTTCTTCATCTAAAAGGAAAAAAAAATTCAGAGCAAAAGAATTTTGGTTTGTTTTTCACAAAAAAAAAAAAAAATGGGGAAAGAAAAAGGTATTTTATTAGCTTTAGTTTCAGCTTTTCTCCCTTTCCAAGAAGTAGGGAAATCTAGAGGGGTTACCTTTGCAATTTTCCCCATTTCACAGACATTGGCTTTCTCATCTTCAAACTCTGTGAAGGCTTCTTCAATCCTGGCGATGATCTCCTCATGATTAGTGCAGACATTCGGCAGTCCTTTAGGGAAGTAGAAACGTGGAATGTTTACGGACAAAGGGGTACTGCTGGTGGCTTTATTCACAGGCAGAGCACAGGGGCTAACCACTGAGTTCAAAGGGACTGGGGATGACGTTCCAGGTTTCTTCTCTTGCTTACTTTGAACCTGAAAATACAATGAATAAATACTTTTTTTTAACAGCATGAAAAAGAAAAGAATTAAACCATCAGCTAAAGGGATGAAAATGTTTGTCTAAACAACAAATATAAGAATCACTGCAATATCAAACACTGGTCAAACACACGTCACATCTAAGGCAGCTTCTATGTAGTTTCTGTGCATTTTGTCTGTAGCTGTGGATTATAACACACTGTTTAATCACAGGAGAACATACTCTGCAATTCAGCAGTACTGTAGAACAAGGGCAACGCTTGCTGTTTCTTCTTATGCTGCTCACTATGTTGCCATTCTGCCCCACAAACAGACATTCCAGTGTAAGCAGCAGAACTCAGATGTTGGAATCTCCAGGGATTTAAAAAAAACATTCCTTGCCCCCCCAGAACACATGCTCTCTTGAGAAAAGGCAATAGGACTGCCTATTGCACAATGGTTCAAATGTAAGAGCTATTATTAATGTAACAACATATGTGATAAGAGGCTAATAAGGAAATAGTCAAGTAAATACAGCCGCAACTTTCAGTTTATTTACTCCAAATAGTTCAAAACTGTTTTAGGATATAGTATCCAAGACTAAGTTTACTAAATACCAAAGAATGCCTATGATGAACTGACTAAATTCTTTGCCTTAGTATTTTCCAGAAACTTGGAGCTTTCCCTTAACACACACTGAATAACCCAGCTTGCCATGGGTTTGCTTTCAGGGAGCTGAAGAAATAAGAACTGTAAAGCTTCCTTGAGCCACTTTCTCTGTAGTTTTTAAAACACTTCATAATCTGTTCCTCGGAGATCTGGAAAATCAGAGATGGAAAGACTTTCTTCCTCTTCACTCCTCTGCTTCCTTTTTTTTTAAATAGGAAGGACCTCTTCCTTCTTCCAAACATCCCATTTCAGGAGCATGAATACACGTGCTGATACACACATGCCAGCCCAAGCACACTTTTGTACTGCAACTGCTCTACAGTTCTACATGCTCTGCACTAACCTGGAGTTTGGGCTTCCTGAAGTCCTCCTCTCCTCCCTTTACAAGAAGTCTCCAACTACTTGGGAAGTTGCCTTCTAAACCAAGCTAGTGATTTGGGCAGCAGAAAGGCACAGGCACAGCACTGTTCGTTTGTGCAGCCTGTCACACCCCGCCTGCACTGACCAGATACGGGAGGCTTCCGGCCACAACCCAACTCTCAGTTGTTTCAATGTCCAGATCCCAGCAGAGGGAAAAGCCATGCTGCTCTCTAACAGTGCCGTATTCATACACAACAAAGCTGGAACAGACATCAGGGTGCCATCTCCAGCCACTCAGCTCCTATAATAGGACTTAACACCGGTTTGTCTTGAAGACCCACTTCTCAGAAACAGGTTTACTGCTCATTCATCTCTCTGATGCAAACACACGCTCCCAGTTGCCAGGACTTCGAAGAAATAAAATGACTCAAATTTAGCAAAAAAGTCCACATAACAAAAACAAACAAACAGTGTTCTTTCAAAAGACTCTCCACTTTAACAATATGTCCTCATTCCCTTACAGTACAAGTGACTAATAAAATACCATTTTCTTCTTCATAGGCAGATCCCCAGAGCATGCTGCCATATCAGCACCGTGCCATCTTCTTCCTCTTCTATGTAGTGCACATCCTGTAGCACGCAGTGCAGAACTCCAGCTGAACATCCCATCACGCACTGCATTTGTTCTGACCCCCACTTTCTGGAAGCAGAGCAATTCAGCCAGTGAGCTTTGGCACCAGCTCATGTAAGACACGAGCCAGGCCCCCAGGATCTACATGAATTTTCTGATGCACAGCCACAAAGCAACGCAGAGGTTAGATAGGTCCATAGATCTACAGGACACATAGAGGGAATGCTCCTAAGCCTCAAAGTAGGAAACCTGTACAGACATAGGTTTGCAGCTGATCTTCCCAGAAAGGCTCAGTCAATAACTCTGGCTCAGCCCAAGGCACATGAGGTGGACACTGAGCTCGCTAATTGCTTCCTTCTGGAAGGCTCTACTGCAGGAATAGAAAGAACATTTTTGAACTTTGTCATCTTCTTCTCATATAAGGAATGAGCTGTCTGCAACAACAAGGACAACAGGCAGTAATTAGCTCTGGAGGACACCGCTCCTGAGAATTATCTTGGTGTGTGTGAAAATGCTTCTGGGATGGGTATAGCCAGATGTCAACTGCTATGGACACAGCAGGGAGTTAATGACAAATATTTGTGAACAGCTTGTGGAAAAAATAAAGGAAGTGATATGAGGGGAGTTCTGTGGCATGTCCTTGGTGGGAAACAGCTCCTTATTGCAAGAAGTTAACCCAAAGTGCTGTTTGATGAGCAGAACATTTCTCCAGAAGAGAGGTGCATTGTCAAGAATGGCTGCTAAGGAAGTAAGCTATGAGTGCTACGTCAATCTTTGCTACCAACGGCTAATTGCCTTTTTTTGTTTTCTAATAAAGGAAAGCGACATCAAAAATGTTTTTTAATACTGCTTTGTAGGGTGGTTTCTATTACCTATAAGTAAAATCTGTCTATCCACTGTATCATCTCTTGCCAATCATACAGTTTATTTATGGACAGGCTAAAACAGTGACATCTGCACTATAAATAAAGCAGACAGAAAAGCAGCCGCACTGTAGCTACACAAACAAAGCAGAAAAGCTCTCCCACTGCAGTCTGTCTCTCGGGCAGCAGACAGCTCCAGAGAGAATGCAGTATCACATTAAGTGCTGTAATATTTTCTGTTCTTTTCTCCTGGCCTTTAATCCCCACCAGGGTCTTTGAATTTACCAGTTATTTGTTTTCTTCCAAATATGATTCTCTGATCCTTTTTCTAGGGTACAGTGACTCAGACTGGTTACTTGCAGTCCACAATGCTGACTTAATGTCTCCTTTCCTTTTTACTGTTCCTGTCTTACTGAAGCCTGATGATAACTGGACACAGGCCATCCTCAGAGATAATCAGTTCTCCAGAGCTGATTTGTATTAACAGCCCAAGACTTTCCCTTCTTTTCCTGAACTCCTTTCTGATAATTATATCCTTCTGCTGCCTCTTTCTCATCTCAAAGGAGATGAAAAAAACCAAAGGTTCTTATGCATATGACTGCCAGCATCATGGAGAAGCTATGACAAACTGCATTTCTGGACAGATTTTTTTTTCTACTACAAATTATAAACTCATCAGCAGAAGCAGAGTCCCATTGCAGCAAAACAAATGAAAACAAACTCTATGTAACACAGAACCATGAAGAACGTAGGTGGGAAGGGACACAAGGCCAACTCTAAGCCTAGATCAAATTCCTAATGGCCTTATCCAGCTGAGTTCTGAAAATACAGATCTCACACCTCCACTGCTGATGTGCCTACAGATATTACACTGCTCTTCCTGTGACTGATATACTTCAGCTCAGAGCCCAAGCGCCTACTGAAAGCTCCATGGAAGATACAAAGCCATCTGAGAACATCTGCACTCAAAGGGACAACAGGGGTATAACCCCCTCTGCAGCTCTCCTCTGTCCCAATCTGCAGCTGACACTTACCTAGGGGGAAGGTCAGCATGGTAAAAGGCAGAACCTCAGGCACAGGAGACCTCAGCAGACCTCCAGCTGCTTCCAGGAGAAGTACCAAGCTCTGCAGCTGGGCACTGTAACCCCCGGCCCCAGCCGGGAATCCCCTGGCTGTGCAACAGCCCTGCTGAAAAGGACGTGAGGTGCACCAGGCTGAACAGGAGCCTGCAGCATGGCCTGACTGCAAATAAAAGCAAACGACGCACCAGGCTGTGATAGGAGCGATGCATGGTGTACAAAAATAACAGCCATAAGCTGCAGTTTGGGAGCAGTGGACAGTAGGAACCAAAAGTTAAGTGAGAGTAATACGGCCAGGAAGAGGCCACTGAAAGGGCTGGGGGGGAAATCCCTATGCCTGAGGAGTTTCCAAGACTCATAAAAAGCCAGTGCTGATGTGATCTAGTGTCAGTGACAGTCTTTCTCTCCTCCTACATGCGAGATGATGGATTAGAGGCTTCCAGAGGTCCCTTCCTACCATCACTGCTACGGAAGGCTCTCTGATCCTTCCATAAAAAATGCATTTCCCTCCCCAGCCTCTCTTGTTAACATGGCCATCTTTCACTCATCTCCACTCCCTACTGCTGCCTTTTCACCTTTCTACCTGAAAGCACTTTTTCCTGTACTTAGCAAATCCAATTACCCTTACTCTCAGGTCATCTCATACACCCAGTCTAACACAAGGTATAGCTCTGCAAGGCACAAAAATTAACACCTCACTGCTGCCAAGAGGGAGAATTCCCATCTCTGCCCTCCACTCCTGAACAGATGTTGCTGTTGTTGCTGCTTACCAAGCTTGCCAGACCCCCCTACAAATTGATTTAACCTGCTCAGAAAGGCAGAAAACAGACTTAGCAAGACCAATGACACGGTGAGAAGGATGCAAAAGGGAGCACACACTTGAAAGAGAGAGGAGGAAGCCCCTCTCCTCCCAGCTGCAGCTGCCCACCACATCAGCTCACCTGCCTTGGATCTGCAGCCCCACAGCAGTTAGTCTCACTGTGCTCAGCCCAGACAGAACTCACCTACCAAAGGCTCACCAACTTTTCCAGTTGGTCTACTAGGAGATCTGGTCTCTCCCTGAAAACCACACCCTAATCACATCCTTAGGCGGTCAGATAAACACAACTAAGCCAATGCTGGAGAGTGGAACATTCTTAGCTGCACTGCATGGTTCTCATTAGTCTTCTAAATTGCTCACGGTCCCCGCCCAAACCATTACTACCCATCATTACTTCATACAATTCTCCCCTGGGGAGCAAAAAAACATGTTCCAGAGATTAACCTTATACACGCGCTTTAACCTGTCACCAGAAATCATGAACAAAATGTGCCTCATGCTACAGTAGGCTCTGGAACTATTTTAATAGCTGCTTATTAGGAAACAGCTGCACCACCGATAATTTCAACTTTTGAACATCGTTACAGGGTCACTGTTTTAGTGGAGATGAAGCCCTAGATGGGCAGATTCCAGCACACCTCACCATGAACGTGGGGTGGCTCCACGCCAACCTGCTGTCATAGCACAAATTGCTCCAATCTTTTCCGGCTGTCCCACAACATGAGTATAGAAGATGGGGTTTACCAAGCAACAGATCTTCAGTGCAATTTTCATTTCTGTGGCTATCTTGCCTTCAGCCACAGCCCACAGAGACTAGGAAAGAGCCCAATTAAGCACTTTGGGATGGTAAAATCTTCACCAAAATCAAGCAGGCAGGTCTGCACACAAACCTGAGTAGCAGACAGTGCAGCCCTCTCAATGCAGCGGAAGGCTGTGGCCATTCAACAAGCAACAGGACACATTTGGAGCAACCACACAAATAGGGCTTTTCTTAATTAAAAAAAGGCAGAAAAGATTTCATAGACTTCCACTATTTCTCCCTGTTAAACCACTGCCCTCGCTGTTAATTTTTTCCCCTTGTTTACAAAGACATTCTAACTCCGCACTGTAAGCCTGGAAGGTTTATTTTTAAACCTGCTGGTATCTAGCTGCAAATACCTTTCTGCAAATAGACACGCCTAGAGGGGACACAGTTTGATTCTCTAATCCAATAAAGAAAATACAAAGCAACAGAAAAAGTGAAAGAAATACCAAGCGATCAAACCTGGGCCTGCTGGAATGACTTCAGCCTCTTCTTGAACCGAGATGGGAGAACAAAGTCACAGCCCTTGGCAAGCAAGGCCAGCTCCCCTCCCAGGTCTGGGTCCCTCCGCAGAGAACTCTCCTTGATCATCATCCTGCTCAGCTCTAAGCAGATGCTGCACTCTCCAGAAGAGGCACTGGGACTCGGTAGGAGACCACGTCAAAACCAGTAGGTTGCTCTCTTGGCTTTGATTTTTACAGGCAAAAAATGGCAAATGGCTTCATGTAGAAGCATACCAAGTCTTCTCTCTCTTCACAAGGAGAGCATGTAAAGAATGGGTCTCACTCCTGAAGCCAGGCCTTCCTTTTTTAACTGATATACAAAGTATCTTTCAGTACCACCGGGATCTTCTGCCTTGTAATACTTTAATTGAGAAACATGATCTATAACAGAATCTATTTCCCTGCTGGCTACATGACAGACAATCTGTCCTTGGCTTGTAATAGGCCAGGGGTAATATGGGAAAGGAAGCACCCACCACCACTACCAAGAGTGCTAAAATTAGACAGGCTGCAGAAGTGGCTAAATATACCACCTTCCCCAATAGTTCTTACTTTATGTGCTTCAGTGCTGAAACCTGAGGTGCAAACTGACATCAGTCAGACTCAGCCAGAGTTAAACCACCCGCTCTCAGCCAAGACCCACGCACACAGCGTTAGTGGTTTGAGGTGACGAAGCAGGACACCAGCGTTAGTTCCACGCTAAATCAAAGGCTGTAATTTTCAGGAAACATCAATTTTTCCTTCTTGCTTGGAAAAAGCGAATCATCTGCTTTCTGTAACACCAAACAGACACACAGGGTTGATCTCGTATAATAAGCTCAGACATCTGAATAAAATCGTGGAGTCAGGAGCTGGACTGTGCGACCCTTATAGCTCCTTTCCAACTTGAGACACTCTACACTTCTATGAAAATTGTTCTGTAAAGACACCAAAACGTACCACGCTTTTCATTCACTTTCCCCACAGCTTTCACAAGGCAAAGGCTGCTCCCCAAGCCAGACGCAAAGCAATTCTCAGTAGATGGTCTACTCTTCTTCTACAGGACTCTGAGCTAGCTCATCCAAAGCGTGTTCTCCCTCTCCTATCACAACAACAGTGCTGAGCAAAGGCTGAACAGATGTCTAGTTCTTCCTGCACACCATGAAAAAACATGCAGTCCCACAGCCTGCCTCTCATCTTTGACTTGAAAAGTTCTAGCTACTTGCCAGTTTACTTTCTGAGCAAAGTAATGGAGATTATCACCTAATTTCCACCCAACCAGGCTGCTTTTAATAAAACACTATCTGAAATGGGAAGGTGCCCCTGAGCCTCACTAACAGAAAGCTTTTGATGGACCACACATGGCTCTGATGTTCTGCACCTCCTGCAGAAGGCCCAAGGTTAATTCATAAACAGCATCACTTAAAAGGCTGTGGCTGGTCTACAGATAGACACAGAAACAACCTGTGCAAAAGGAAGCTCTCATCATCATAGGTTTGTCCTTATACAGCCAGGCTATTTAATAAAGAAAAGATCCTTCTCTGAAATAGCCTCAGCAGACACACAAATAAGGCATTTTTTTAATGTCTTCAGAGCAAAAATCCCAAGACGTTTTTCTCTCCTGTTGTTCCTCATTCAGCAGGACAAGGTCAAAGTCCAGGCTGCGGAATTCAGTTGGAGCATCATTTAGGTCCCGTTAGGTCACTGAAGCTATGTCTAAGTTGTGCAACCTGGGAGCACTCTTCAGCTCCAAAGTCCAGGTGCATATTCATGGACACAGCTCCAGACAATCACAAGGTCATCACAGTGTCATCAGCTGGGTTTGCCACGTGCCCTGCAAATGAAAGTGCAGCCCAACAGAGGGGCAGGACAAGGAAAGGAATGAGAAGAGCCCTAAAAAAGAAAACGGAAGACAGGCAAGTTTTAAATGGAACTGCAGTTAAGTAAAAAGCACACACATCTGTATGCAGAAGTACTGGAACAAATATTTTCTTGCTCTAAAAATTTTTTCTAAGCATTAAGGCAATGCCCAAAGAGCACAAGAGGCTTCACTGTACTTGGAGCCCTGTACATCTCATATAGCAGCATGTCAGAAGATTTATGCCCAGTCATCTGTGGCAAGTGTACTTGCTTCATCTTCCATTGACCTCTCACCCCGCTTACACCTCGCAGAGGAAATGTAGCCCCAAGGAACCTTTTATCTCTACACCTGCATCCAGACCAGCTACACTGTGCTTTAACAGATGCACGCAGGGAAAAGACAGGCTCATCTAGCAACCACTCGCTACTTCCTGAAATAAAGATTTCCCATTCACAAAACAAGCAGTTCAAGCTTCCAAAGAATTACGTCACCACCCTGATAGCATGGAAAAAGAAAAGCAAACTGGAGCTGAAGCTTGAAGAATCTGAATTCCGGATTTTTGCAAAATAGCGGGTTCTTGGTATGGTACCTCTTATCCTCAAAGCACAAAAGGAGGGTATGAATAAAGACAGAAATATACAGCACTCTGAGAAACGGGAAACAAAAGGATGGCGTATCAACAGTTTCACAGCCTGCAGTAGGAAAGCGTATCAACAGGGTACCTATCAACTGAACAAAAGGCAGGCAAATCTGGAAATCCCTCTGCTTTCAGTGACCCAATGTAAAGAACAAGGCGAGAGATGTCGTACCGTGCCTTCTTTAGCCATCAGAACACGGAAAGAATCCCACCTGTGCCTAAAGCTGGAGGCTTGGTTCTAAAGAATTCAGATGATACAACTGTCACAGGATTTAGCTGCAGCACAAAGTTTGGCTGCCAAAACTCGGCGCATCCTGTATAGCTGCAAAGGGCACCAGCTCCAAATGCCTTCAAAACAGATGAAACTTCTCCAGCAGTAGTGTAACTTCTGACTGGTTTTAGAGTCAACGAGGCTGGAAAATTCAACACGTATCAACGAGGCTTTGCACCAACTACCTTCAGATGTCTGTTTTAAGACAAACCAACTTAATGCAAGAAGAATCTGTATCTGCCATGAGTACAAAATTAGCCCACCCTGCAGGAACATCTCCTTAAGTGTTTAATATTGGTTCTTTAAATGCCTTGATTTCATCTAATTTTCTTGTCATTTTTGCTTCCAAGATACTTTAAGAATCATTTACTATTTTCTTTTATTTCAATTGCTATCATCAAACAATCAGAAAGTCCTTTCTTACCGTTTGGGATTAGAAAGTATGAATAATTGATGTCTGAGAAGAGCACAGATAACTGAGTGATGTCACAACATCTGATCCAAACAATTCCTAACAGGTGTAGAGGATTCCACGTCATGTGATTCCAGAAAGTTTTCCATTCTATTGCAAATGCACTTTGAGAAAATGTGATTATTTAACGTCAAAGCCCTGGAAGCTGTGAGATTTCTGCTTCAAGGTCCCTGACCTTCAAGGTCCACCTCTCCCTGACCAGAGACAGCTGTACCACCCACTGCACTTCAACGTAGCTAATTTCTAATGACTGATTTAGCAGAAAACAAGTTTAAAACATGGAGTTTGTATATAAGCATCAGAGTAAGTAAAAAGGAAGTTCAAAGCCATGCAATGGGGAAGTGGAGAAATGAGGAAGAGAACCAGGAGACAGGACCACTCTCTCTAGTTCACTGCACTATGAGTAGGCTTTTGATCCGAGGTGCTCGGTGGAGGCAGGATGTGAAGAGGCAGCCCCTTCTGGCATCAAACTCCTGTCCTGGTTTCTGCTCTCAAGACTATTCACAAACTTCACCCAGCAGCTCTTAAAACAGAATGCATAAGCAGGACTTGGAGCAGAGCCCTGCACTTCCAAACTTGATCCTGAAGGCAGAATGAGCACGTAAGGTTCTTAAAGACTTTCACTCGAGTACTAAGCACTTTGCAAGCATTCATTAACCAAACTTAATTGCTTCATGAAATCATCCATCCTGCACAGGTTGCAGGGCAAGGGCACGGAGAGGTTAAGGTCAAAACCGCCTACCCTCGACTTTTCCAAGAACTCTGCAGAAGACACTTTAAACAAAAGGCAGAACCTTTTACTTCCCCCCCAAAAATCTATCAGTCATCACGTCTGTAAATCAGATAATTTCTACAGCCCACTTCCTACTTCTCTCCTGCTCCCTGTTTCTAGTTCTCCCTCACACCTGTCAGTCCAGACAAGCTCTGCTCCTTCCTGCTCTCCTGCCTACAGGCAAAAAATGCAGCTGTTTGGTTTGTTGCTGGTCTTTCTCAGACTAGCAAACATTTGGGGCTTTGTTGCTAGCTTCTAGCTAGTCAGACAGCTGAATTATTTTCACTGAACCATGTATTTCAAAAACCGTTTTATAAGAAAGATCAGCTTACAGCAGACACACAGGACAGGAAATTTTAAACTAAATAGTCAGTCCAGAGATAAGCAGCGGAAAACTGGATCTCAGATTGGGAAATGTCAAACAGGCTGGAAGCATGCAAGGCTTCCAGGACTGCCTATAAGAAGCACGATGTGCTCATTACGTGCTCTGAAAAATTGATGGACTTCTTGAGTATTCATTTCCTAATTTATAAATATTTTGGTTTTGAAATTGAGGAGGCAAGTAATTCTATTGTTCTGCGTGGATGATCATAACCGGCTCTTACGACAAAGGGAAAACCTGTTGTGATGCAAGTTAGCACAGATTTCAACACAGATAGGCCAGTCTGAGCCAGCAGACAGCCTGGTCTGAAGGGGCTTCACCTTTCCGTCCACATTGCTCAAGGGATACTGGAACTGCCACAAGCATCAGAAATGAAGATGCAGGGCAATTTCCATCAGTGTTAGATCTGGTAGGTTTTTTGTTTGTTTGCTTTTGTATGTATGCTGTACAATTATTTGGTAATCATTTAGGACCCCTAAGAAAATACAACAAACACTTCAGAAGTTCACAGAAATTCTCCAACCAGGTTCAGAGTTAACCAGGGAGACTCACACATACCCTAGATGCTACACCTACAGGTGAGGTGATGAGCACAAAACAATCTCCATAAACACCACCAATCTTCAGAGCAAGCCGTGGCTGGTTTAACCAGCAGTTCAGGTGACTTCTGTCCACTCTGCTAAGGGCTAACCCACTCTGAAGGGCACCAGCTGCACAGTGCAGCACAGGCCCCTCCAGGTATCCTCTGCTTTCCCATTTATTTATTTTCTTCTGTGAGTTTTGGTCCTATGCACATGCACAAAGCTGAGCTGTAGTAAGCAAGAGGAGCTCCTGTAATACTGGTATCATAGAATCAAAGAATGGCCTGGGTTGAAAAGGACCACAATGATCATCCAGTTCCAACCCCCCTGCTATGTGCAGGGTTGCCAACCACCAGACCAGGCTGCCCAGAGCCACATCCAGCCTGGCCTTGAATGCCTCCAGGGATGGGGCATCCACAGCCTCCTTGGTCAACCTGTTCCAGTGCATCACCACCCTCTGTGTGAAAAACTTCCTCCTAATATCTAACCTGGTACATGTTGTACGCCTGCAAAGGCAGGCTAGGAGCAAACTAACACACAAACCATGGGGACAATGAGAGAAACAAACCAGTAGGGAACCAACTGATAAAAGCTGTTTGACAGCCTAAGAGTATCCGAGTTCTCAGGTATTGTAGAAAAGCAGTCACAAAATGCAGTGTCACACTTCATCGATTTTTGTTTGAACTTCACAAGTTAAAAAAAAATCTTGTAAATACATAAGGCAAGAATAGTTATTCAAAGATTACTTCAGAGCTTTTAAAGCTGCTTAGTTCAACTCTTTGAGGAAGAAGCCCTTTTGGCTTGCTGGAAATATCCAACAAGGTCATGTTTGCCATTTTCCATAAGCAAAGATGCACAGAGAAAAAAAATCAGAAACACTTGGAGAGCATCTAGTCTTAAAAATAAGAAAAAAATCTCAATCATGTCATGTAGGGAGATAAATTCTTCTCTCCATCCCACCCCTTTCAGATCTGCACCAAATAGCTGTGCTCTCAGGAAATCAAACCATTTTGGAGACATGTAAATCACGCTCTAGCTGGAAAGAGCTCTGAGAGTTCACTGATAATCTGGATGCCTTCACAAGTACATAAATGGAAAGTGGATTTCGGGAAGTAAAGCCCTCTATACTTTCTGTGCATGTGGGACCTCGTTACTGCATCGTTTTGGAAGTGTGGCACTTGCTTTCAAATGGAAAGTGCTAGGGGCTGGACAGGCAGCTTTGGCTTCCCTCTAAAGCAGGCTTCCAACCAGACCCTGCTCCTGAAAAAACCTGCTTCTCGTTTGAGAAATGCGCAGTGCGGATTCCATGACCACTCTGTGCACTGAGGGCACAGGAAGGGAAATAAATAAATAAATCTTCTTAGATCTCATTGTGGTACCACAGAGGATCTTTCTTTAGGAACCACTGATAAGCAGTACAAAGAAAGCTGTTACTCTGAGATGGGAAAGGGCAAGGTGGAGCACCCAGTTCTCACTGAACTGGTGAGAGCCAATCCAGTGCCCGCTCCCAGGAATAAAGCAATAAGCCGAAACACTGCCTCACCCCTTCTGTTATATAGGACCCACTTAAGTACAAGCAAACTCAGCCTACAGGAGCACCAGCGGGAAAAGGACAAGGTGAAAGGTGAAACTGCATGTCAAGGCCCATTTTGTTTGCTCAGTTTGTTTGTTTCCTTTTTTGTTTTTGCATCAACACTGCCAGGTCGAGCACATTATTCCACACCGCAGCATCGGAAGAATTGCTTAGCACTCGTAACATTTTTTCCACATTTGTGTTATTATCCACTCAAAGGCTTCATCCTCTTACCTTAATTACTTCTGGTGCCTGCTGAATCAAAGCTGGAACAGAGTCTCTGGAGGCAGCCCCAGCATGGCTTTTTTGCCCTGCGAGGAGGGACTGTGAAGGAGTTGATAATGTTTCCTGAAGAATTTGCATCACTTCTTTCTCCTTGGACAAGCTTCCCTTGCCTGTCTGGAATTCCACTAGCTCCTGGGCAAAGTCCTCAATGCTTTCCAAGATACGCAGTAAAAGGGCTCTGTCATCTTCTTCCATTTTATGACCATTGGTTTCCATGATTTTTGACAAAGGGGAAGTGGGGTCAACGGGTTTACTTTTGGGTTCAACAGCCACAGGTAGTACCGGCCTACCCTGCCAGCCAAACACCTGCAGACAGGCAGGTTCGCTCTCCTTTGGAGGGGGCTCCCTAAAAGTACTCTCCATTTTCTGTGAGAAGTGCTCCAAGTCCAGCAGCAGTCTGTCTATTTCATCCTTGTCTATCCCGCACGTCTGTTCTCCTTTGGAGACACCAGCTTGAGAACCACGCAGTACAGAATCTGAAGCTGGTTTTAAAAGATTACTTTTCTCAGAAGCATGGGAAAGTTCACCTCCTACCCTCGTAGGTTCTGCTTTAACATCAGCAATCACATCTGCAGAACCAGATGGCTGGTAGCTATGCTTTAAACTCTCCCAGTCCCCTTTCTCCTTTGCTCTCTTTGTTTTCTCTAACACCCTTTCCCCATCTGACTCTTCCTCAATGTACAGAACCTCAGCAGAAGATGCGCAGTCAGAAGGGCTAGTGGCTGGTAACTGAGGTAGAACACAAGCATCTTTCACAGCTCTCACACTGTTCTCCTGTGAGATGCTGCAAAGGGAGTTAGAGGTAAAGCTCACAGTGCTTGTTTGGATGGACTGAGAGGTGCCTGTCACCTCACACTGATCACCTGGTAGTCTGACAGGAACTGCATTTGAGGATGGAAGCTGAATAATATCTTCATACCTAGGTGGCTGCTCATCTCCAAATATTGGGGAAAAGGAAGTTTGCTGCAAGCCGTGAAGACAGTTCACTAATTCTCCAAGATCACTTGCCTCCTTGTACCCAGGTGGCTTGAACTCAAAGGGTAGCTTTTTCAGGTATGAAGAAAATCTTCTCATCAGATTCATGTATATCATTTCTGAACTAGCCAGAGGATCGCTGCTATTCCCTCCACTAACACCGTCTGCTGATTTCTTTTTGATGCAGTGCTTTATTATGTCAGTGCACTTTTTCAGATCCTCTGAGCACTTGAGCAAGATGTCTAAGCACACTTTAATATCACCACCAGAAGAACCATCCAGCTTGTGCTTCTCCAAAATTTGGGTAATGAAGTTTTCTTCAGAGAAGGAATGAGGTGAGAAGGGAACCATGGGATTCATACTGACTTCTGGAGCATCACTGCTCTCCTGCCATTTCTCCACAGGTGAGGGACTCTGCAAAAAGCCACACGGAGGAGAGTTCTCATCGCTGCTGAAGTGCCCATAAATCATGTCAAAATCAAATGATCGTCTGCTGAATGATTCCGATCGAACTTTCCTCCCCTTTCTGTAGGCCACATGATTGGAAGAGTTTTTGAGCTTCTCAAAGGAGAATTCCTTTATTTTACCACTGGCGAGATTTATTGCCTCGCCAGTAATGTCTTTTAAACTGCTGGAAGCTTGCACCGAAGAGCCCTTTTTGATTCTTGGATTATTTAGGAGTATTTGCTGGTAGTCCTCATTTCCAGGCAAGGCAAGCCCATTTTCAGCAACTGGAATTTTGTGGTCTAGGTTGGCATCTTGGACAGTGAGTTCTGCACACACACTGTGGTGGGCAACTATACATGCAACTCCTTGCTTAAACACCTGGCAAGTCCCTGTGCAGTAATGCACTGTGTGCTGAAAGTGCTGTTCTATCACCACACTGCTGTAGCAGTTCACAGTTGTGACCATAAGCCTGTAGGTTGCTGCCATAGCACGGATCCCACTTGGAAGGGAGGCTTCAAAATTCACCATTAATTTAGCAGGAAAAAGTAAACCCCTTCGACTTCGCACAGCCACACCAGATTGAATAGAAATACTCAAACATCAGTTGAAAACATTCAAGCTACATGAGAAACTACTGTCTTGGAAAGTCCAAGTCTGGAGTGGTATCAGCAGTAGAGTTACAACAGTTAGTGCAACTTGCATATGGTTTGACTTAAGACAACTTGATTTCTGTACTCCACACAGAGAGCTCTGCTGATCAGAGATGCAGCCTGAGCTGCTTCATTTCTAACAGTCCAGGTAGTTCCTCCAAAAGGAGTCATAAAATTCAGGTGGCTCTAGGACAGAGCTGACAGGACAACGGTTTCTGTTTGACGTTTCTCTCTTTTTGGGTTGATCAGTAGAAGACAAACAACAACCAAGTGGTATGTACAGATAAGAAATCCACAGTATGCTTGTGTGATCCACTTCTCACATTGTTAAGGAAGGTCCCTGCAAGAGAAAGAGAAGCAAGAGTCATTACATATGACATGTAATATACAGCCTTGTCTGACATCAAACAAATGGCACCAGACCTTACCAACCAGCACTCAGGCTCGTACGGAGTGAGAGCACGCTGATATTTTTCCTTCACTCAGATCTACCATATAAGAACACTGCTAAGGAGCTCGCCTATATTTATACACGGGCTGTCTGTGAGTTGCCATTTTAACAGCTCTATTTTAACCACTCATTGATTTCTTTTTTCCAGACTTGCTTTTTTTCCTCCCTTTCCTATTCTGAGCAAAACATCACCTTTAATTCTAATGGTACACAACATTTTGATCACGGGGCAAATTGCTGGCTTTCATTTTCCAAGACCCTCAAAGACAAGGAAAAGAGCAGTTGAGAAAAGCACTTTCAGGATTTCCAAACTCTCTGGATTATAAAGCACTGCAAACAGCCTGGAGCAAAGCAGATGAATGCCTCTAAAAATGTGTGGCCTTTCATAAAGGCTACTTCCATTAGCCTTTCACCAAGGTCTCCAGGACTATGGCAAACATTTTAAGGCAGAAGAACTGTTTTTTATTCTCCTATAACCCATAAATAGCATAACAGACTTTTTAATAAGTCCGCTGGTGTAGACACCAAGAGCAGAAAATAACATTTATATAGAGGTTAAATCTGTGAAAACCAGAATTGAGAATTTTACACTCAGAGTAAGCATTTCTGGTTGCATTTCCTATCATAACGGATAAAACTGTACCAAAAAAACTGCTGAACACTGACATTTTATATAACATAAGTCCTTCATCTGAAGTTGAAAAGAACTGATTTTAAGATTATTTGATGGGATTCATAAACACATCAAATCTGCTCATTACAACTAAGTAGAATTGCACACAGGAACCTTCCTGATTTGTTCCATGGATTATAAAACATTACAATGATTGCATGCAAGATGAAGTAGCAACTGCTCCAACTACCACGCTGGTGTCTGTAACAGGCTGCCACCTGTCTATCAAGCACCACAGGCCAATCTGCCTGCTGTACCAGGGCCAGCTTCACAGCGCGCTTCTGTGCCTGCCCTGTACTGCTCCTCTCTACACCCACTGGCATTGCCCCAAAGCCCCACAGGCACAGGAGAGCCTTCCAAAGGGATGATCAGAGGTATGGGGTGTGCCGCAGCCACAGCAGTGAGTCAGGGGATAAAGGGCGTAAACAGAACCATTTTTAAACCCTGGGGTCCTTATACCAGCAAGCAGAAGCCTAGGTAATAAGACTCCACACCCTGCAGTCACTGACTCTCAGGCTCCACAATCAGGTGCGTTTAATGCTTCGCTGAATCAGAGCCACAGTTTACAAAAGTACTACTGGCTCACCAATGTGCTCATCTCATAAGACTTAGCGGGCTTTGTTCAGACAGGAAAATCCATGCTTCCATGACTCCAAGAAGTCTAATGATCTCTGGACTCCAAGAGCCTTCTAACACTTTCAAAGGTAGAAAGTCTATTTGCTGCTTGCTCTTTTTTGAGTCTCCATCAACAGGAGACCCGGCATCTCCTGAAAGAAAAGTTACACGATGTTTAGAGAAAACAGAGGCCACCAGAAGAGGAGATTAGAAAAGTTAATATTGTTTCCAAAAAAGCGCGAGGCTTGCTCAGAGCTCTTTCCTCCCTCCTCCGTGAGGCACAGCAAGGAGACCGCTCTTCACAATTGCTCTCTTCCCTATTACTTTTCTAATGAACAATCTCTTCCACCAAAGAAGACCGTCTGAGTTATACATAATTTGGGACACAACTGCATCTTAATGAAGTTATTCCCTAATTAGAGAAATAACACGTTAAATCTCACTGACTCCTCTATTGCTCCAAGGGGTTGTTCCCCTTATATATGTACACCTTCCATTGGGATTTAGTTTCTCCCATCCTTTAAGCTATCTTCAAACAATGAAGCTTTTCATGTCATTAAGATTACTCCACAAAGGGTTTGTCAAATGAAGACTCACAGACTCCCAGCCTAAACTGGTGCTTCTTCAGTTCAACTTTGTTTTTCCAGATATGTCAACAACATCTGCAGCAGCTCTTCCTACCATCTCCACTTTCCAAATAAGCGTAAGTGCTCAAGCCCTAAGCCGCTGCTCAGCCGTGCTGCAAGCAGTCAGCCCTTTAGAAGAAGGATGCTGCTCAGCCATGCTTGCTGCGTTCTCTAACCTCTTCCCAATCAAGGCTGTATGTCTCTGGCACTATCACATCCAGAAGCCAACACAATCAAGACACAGACATGTCATGGCTGTCACAAGATGACCTCCTCCTTCGTGCTCAGATGTCTTCAGCCCTTTTACTGTTGTGTCAGGGAAAGAAGTAAACAAATAATGAATATTAAAAACCTAATAGCCTCTTTCCAGCCAGTTTAATGTGTTCTCAGTGATTATCACTTGCCTTATTTTCACTGTCTGCAGAAATGCGCTAAGGTCTCTCAAGGCACTGGAGCACTTGCTTCCAGTTGCACACAACCAAGACCAGTAACTGCCTAGGCAGCACAAATGCATACACAAATGCAGGGTACAAACTGCATTTCCCACTCCTCCACTGGCTTTACCTGACCAGGATTAGCGTGCGCTCAGCTCACAGCTTTATTTTACAGTGAGCCACCAAACATGATCCAGCATGTAAACCCAGTTCAGACAAAATCTAAGAAAGTGTCTTCCTGTTACCAGATCTGGGAATCTGGTCTCAAAGTGAGCGTGAATGGGCTTTTGTTGAGACTTTCGGCTGGTGACTCAAATCTACTATTTATGAACAGCAACAATAGAAAGACTGAGCACATTGAGAAACATTCATATTTCCATCTTTTCAGCCTCCCATTTCATTCCAGTTGTGCCTCTACACAGCCCCCAGTTCAGATATGCTGGAGATAGATTCAGCAGTTAGGACCGCTGCCACGAAACCAACTCCAACCCTAACGATACAGGGTTGGTTTCACAATATAAACTATGAATGAATAGGGCTTCTTGTGTGACTGCAGAATAATGCTTCATGTCTTTCCTATCTGTAAGAAGAAATGAATCACTTTCCAAGGGAAAAAATTATTGCAGATACTAATAATATAAAAGGTTACTCTACAACACACAAGAAATTCTATTCATGTAAAGATTGCGCTCAAGTAACTGAGCAACGACAATCTGTAAGCCAGGGGTCCGTCAGCCAGCAACTTGGCTTACGTGCAAATGGAGTCTAGCAAGCTAGGAACAGGCCTCTGCTGCCTCTGAGAGCTTCACAGTAAGAAAAGCTTTTCCTTTGTTCCAGGACTAGCAATAACGTTAGCAATAACCCTAAGAGGAAACCAGCCCCTTCTGCATCCGTACAAGGCAACGGTGTCACTAGGTAAGCATGCTTGCTTCAAGCAGAAGAGATGGTAGGGTAGTAGGTTGGTTTTCCTCCTATCTAGCTCAAGTTGTAATACTGTCAACTGAGATTACAAAGCACACGTGCAAATGCAGACTCAGAGGATGGAGATGAGAATAGAAGAGGTAACTCAGTTGTTTAAGAGCTGTTGTGCAGCACCAGAAGGAGCTGACGCAGAGCCATGCTCCACAAAAGCCAAAGAAGCTCAGATCAGACAGCAGCTGCAGCTCCAATGGCCCCATCCAGCGCTGCCAGTCAGTGCGGCTCGGATGGTGACTGGTGATTTTATAAAGCATTCTACAGTCACCAGAAAAGTCTTAGAAAATCCGGTGTTAAAAACATTGGATGTTCCACCTTTGATGGAACTGCTCATCTGCTGAATTGAGCAGAACTCAGGACTTAGACTGCCCTAGACTGTGCTAACTCTGCAGTCCTCATCACCCACAGGAATGTGACACACGTGCAAACATTCCAACTACAGTACAAAATTTACCTGTGAAATTACAGGATCAGAGGTGTGCACACCACTTACACTGGCAAGGTTTGAGAAACTCCAGCAGACTGCAACGGCTACAAGACCTGCCTTCACTCATAACCCCTGTCAGGGGATCTGCTGCAGCCAAACAAGCCTCCCTTTGAACCACAGCATATTCCTTATTACACTCATTTTGAGTTCCTCAACACTTAATTACATCCACTATAGAGAAGAGGTCATTATTTCCGATTTGAGTGCATTTAACACCAGATTCCAGCAAACAGGCATCAGGTTTTCTTAAGATAATCTAGAAATATCATTCAGGGAGAGAGATTTCCTCACCTGCAAATACAGGCATGTTTTGATCGACCACCTCTTAGCTTTCTCCAGGATTTACAGACGGCTTGGAAGACATCTGTGTTCCAAGTCAATGCTGCAGCCCTTTCCTGAGCTTTGTCAGCATTCTTGCAAAGAAAACGAAGATGACGTGGGATTCATCTCATTCAAAGTCAGGTACCTCAAAGTGAAGTGTATTTTTACGATGCAGGAAGTCAAACTGCACACGAGATCCAGAATGGATGAAAAATGTGTTCAGAAATGAACTTCTAAACCGCATTTCAAAAACACCGTCACTACACAGTGCTTTCACCTTCCAAAACTCAGAGCATTTTTCAGCTCAGACACTCTCAAATGCCAGTTCTCTCAAGCACCTCAGTTAATTCATATCTTCTCTCCTCCTTCCTCTTTCAAAAGGAAACCTCTGTAAAATGCATTGGGATGCACTCATGGAAAGTTCTAAACAAGACAGAGATACTCACACAGCCTGAGGAGAAAGAGCAGCAGATGGGCAACAAGAGTAACCCAAAGGGTTTGAAAAGCTTTTAAGTGATGAGCGACCAGGCATGACAAAGCATTTCAGTCTGAAAGAGAAGACTTGGGAAGAACATGATAGTCTAGAAAATCACGAATGGCACAGAAAGGATGAATAGGGTCTGACTGCTCAGCTCTTCCAGTACAAGAACTGGATGTGATTGAGCAGAGCTCCAGGAACCAGGCTAAAAACAAGCACACGTGCACAGCAAACCTGCAAAGCTCCCGTCAAAGCACATCACAGACACAGAAAGGTTCTGGGCAATCCAGGGGTTCTGTTTTAACATTTCCTTTAATACCACCAAATAGCACAAGAACCTTCTGCAACTCAATCATCTTTTGTTTCTGCTACTCTCATTTTGCAATTCTTAGCATATATTGCCACTTCATTATTCAGCCTCTGTTCCAGATCATTTGCAACTGTTGAGCAACACAAGCCTGAGAACAGATCTCAGTGGGGTTGTACCTGTGATTACTCTTCACTAGAAAATCTGATATTTCTTCCTACACTTTAACCAGGCATTAGTTAATGAAAAACTTACCCTCCTATTGCACGGCAGTGTATTTCCTTTAAAAAGAGTTAAAAACTTTGTGAGACTGTCCAATAACCCAGCAACAGCAGAATACTTGCTCCTTTGTCTTTCAGGCTTTTTTGCTGAATAGCTTCCAACCCCTAATTTCACCAGCTGAAGTGAGACTTCTGCATTCTTGCCGTGAACCACAAAGGTCACAGCAAAAGAAGGACAAACCGAGCCATACCTCCATGCAGACATGACCTTGAGAATCACCACCTGTGACAGGATGATAAACACTGCTCTACAGTCAATAGAATTCAGAGAAGTCAATTTTCACACCTGGATATCTATTTCAATAGCTGTACGCTTAAAAAACACCAAATGCTTACTGAAATACAACGCGCCCCTGTTTACAGCAGCATAAAACAAACCCAACACTCAAAAAGATTAGGGCTGGTATCAGTAACAACAGCCCACGCTGCTCTTCTAAAACAAACTTGGCACTAGTCCCTAAACTACTGTTCTGAGATACAGGTTTGCAGTTAGTGAGCACAGTGTTACTCAGTGCGATCCCCTCAGGTTAAGTCACAGCGTTACCTAACGCTCCGGAGCTGCTCTACTCCTCACAAACATCACCATGCAGGGTCTCTGAACACAGCTATACCAAAACGATTGCTAAGAACCAACGTAGGGGCCTTTGATGAGCTTTTTGTTGCTGGCAGAGTGGGACAGCTACAATTATCAAGGAAAGTTTCACCCTTCTCAGTTTTCCAGAAATACCTTTCTACAACTTTTCTTTTGCAGAGATTTGGAACCAAAACTGACCAGGCAGGAACATGTCCCATAAGACTGGTTTCCAGTTAAACAGATGAGACAGGAGGAGGCTAAAAGCTCAGGCAATTTTTTTTTGCATAACAACCCAATAAGTTTAAATAATTTGCCAACTAATTATCGTTCCTCTGTCCATTTAGAGCTATTAGTTCATCTTAGGTTATTTAGCATGCCCCGATATATTAACAGACATGACAGAACTTAGCAAGCCACAGGTAAAAAAAAAAAAACCTGTAGGAAGAATAAGCCCCACTTAGCTTTCTTATGCTGACAGAAAATAAGGTGACCAACCAGAAGACACTGGAAGTGGAAAAGATTCAAAAGCACATAATTAGCAAGGCTCGGGGCAGAGGTCAGAAAGCCAGCTTGATTAAGTAATGTGTCTGTTGGCTGTTTATATCCTTATAAGGAAAAAATAACTACGTATTAGCAGGATGTATTTATTTTCCCTGGAAACAGTTAATTTAGTATCAACAACATCCAATGAATTTTCACAAATTAAAGTGATTTTACTGAAGTGTTAAGAAAACAAAGGAAGAGTAGTGTCCAAGATGGCATTCCCTCGGTCCCTGCTAATGAGGTCAGCATTTACAGGTTTCACAAAACCACCTTGGAAGCTGACAAGATTCTCCCACAACATGCAAGCCACCTGCCAGCTACAACAGATTTTTAATTCAGTATTTCCCTTCATTACACACCTATTTGGGGCTTATCTACTTCTCACTGCTGCCTTCCCTGACTTCACATCTCATCCGCACCACACCACACTACTCACTTATTTCCTCAGGTGTTCAAGAGTTTTGGTCAAGTTCTTTGCCTATGATGAGAATCCATTTCTCCGGGGTAATCCCAGCCCAGCACCACCTGCAGCACTGCACACCTTCAACAGGTCAGCAGTGAGAAGAGTGAAAACACCAAGCTGGGAGCAATGCTCCCGTTGTGCGCTGTGTGCCCATCCTCTCCTCTGAGGCATAATCACAGGAGCAAAGAGTAAGCAGCCATTTCCACCAGTCATACCTTCCACAAGCCCATTCCTGCCAGCCTCCACTCATGCTCCCAAGACAGCAGCTGTTGAAATGTAACAAATTAGGCCAAAAGGTACAGCATGTCCCAGCATTCAAGAAGTCTGGCACTGCTACAGCTTTTACTGCTTATGACTCGGATAAGCCACACCAGAGGCACAGATCAGCATGATCAAACAACAAGAAAACGAAGGAAGCTTCACTTTTATATTCCTTTCCTTCCACCAAGGAAAGCAAGGAGTGTTGGAGCCAGACATCTCTGCAGGACAGAGGCAGTCATTTCCCTTCTATCTTTACTAACCCGGGGCACTTTACAAAAGAAACAAGTTCTACCCATTTATCTCTGTGTATTTAAAAAGAAGCAGATTAAAATGATACACAGAAGAAAGATAAACACTAAGAAATGTGAAGAACCTCATTCTAATGTCAGTGAATAGCTATCAGTGCTCATATTAATGAATATGAATATCTATTAAAATGAACAATCATTTTTAATAAGCTTTCTTACATCTGTGACCTCATATATTGCTTAGTATCTCCTATTCATACAGCATTCTACAATCAGGATGATTAATTTCTCTATCAGCATAGTATTTATACGCTTCTTAATCATTAACTTATTTCCCCAGCTTCTCGTGAATTCATGACTATTCTCTTCATTTTACCCAGCAAGAATCATGGCAAAGAAGGGCACCAGTTTGTAGTGACCAGCTAGAGATGCCAAAGGACTGATTTTTCAATGCACGGGATGCTACAGAACATTTCATCCACCAAAACACAACAAACTGCTCCGTTGCACCTGCCCACACCGGCGTATCCACAAATCACATGCAGAGACCTAAGCACGAGGAAGAATACAATAGTGTACTTGATAGAAGATTGTCCTGTAACACATATGAACTCAGTTCTGCAAGATAGCACTTAAGTGCCTTAATTATGAATAAGAAAGTCTCCTTCATACCACAGTTTTACTTCACTGTCCAGTTTCTGCCAGAATTGGAAAGCAAGTTCCAACCCCCAATTTAGTCTTCAAAAAGGTGCAGTTCTGTGTTACAGCTGGAAACCTAGTTATATAGGGAAAAAATAGCATGCAGTCATTTAGGATACTGGATTTAGGTACTGGAAAGCACTTATACAAAAGCAGTGAATTACAGCTGTAGGGAATCACTGTAACTTCACCAAGATATTCCAAGTACAGAGTGACTGAAGTCACATCTGTGTAATTCAAGGGAGCGAGTGAGGAGGTTTGCAGGAAGGACAGAAAAAGGTCCTTGGAGGAAAAACATAGAAAAAACAACCTGCACTGTGCAGCATCATATCCACACCTCCGTGGCTACTGATAGTGAACATTAAGACCACAGGGCCCTGCTACAGCAATCTGAATCGTCCACATCACCGTGCTCACCAGCTGCACTACAGGCTGCAGATGAAGAGGATGGAACATGCGTTGCCAGGGCAGCTCTGAGTACTCACACGTCTGTTGACTTTAACTTGAGGCACACCGACCACAGCTACCTTTAACGCTGTACCTCTGCGCAAAGCAGGAGAGCAAGATAACACATGACAGTAGTTGCAAAGGTCTAGGTAATGGAAACTGGCCACATGCCATCAGGGAACTTCAACCCTTCTCTGTTATTTTGTACACAATCAGTTGTTGCTTCCACTTCGCAGAATCCAACAGGCATTAAATAAATAATTTTACAAAACCAAGAATAGCCTAACAGTACTGTCAATCTCCTCCCAGTTTTCATGAGAATAACCTCCCCCTACCATAACTGGCAAGGGCAGACCTACCAGACTGAAAAGATTCACAAAAAATAATCACGAGGAGAAGGCTATTTTAAGTAGACGTCCGTAAAGTTTATTTCTTGAAGCAGACATCAGTTTGCTTATACACAGCAAAGCCATGAGAACATCATCAATAAAACCCCTGGACTTGCAGGCAGCATTGCATAGCAAACAGCGTGGGGACCCCCGGCTGCTCTGCTATGACCTCCCCTCGGCACCGGCTGCCTTTACAGGGAGAGCGGGCACAGACAGCACATCTCCCGGTACTTCCTTCTTTAGTGTGAAGAACAGAGGTAATAAAATCAGCCCTGGTCTTCACAATATTTACATAACATGGGACCAGCACAGTGTGTGATGACCTTCAGAGACTTGCTCCAGTAGGAATACGTCCTTCAGTAAATTATTCCATTATTCAATCACAACTTTACAAGTTTATGCCCAGCTTAATCTCGGGTTTGTCTGCCAGGGAACCAGCGAGTCTTACAGCCAAAGCCGCTCCCTTTCTTGCTCAGAAATGACTTTCTCTGGTTTCATAGAAAACACTCAAGAAAAAAAAAAATAGAAAAAGCCCTTTTTTCATAACCGCCGGAGCGCGGGGCTCAGCGGGGTTCTGCTTCGCAGCGCTTCGTCCCAACTCCCCTGAGCCGACGTAAAATGGTTTTCACAACTTACGCGAAGTGAGAAGCGTTTCTTCCCCCGTCCCGCTCAGGACGCGCTACCTGCGAACTCCGCCGAGCCCCGCTCCTCCCGGCCCGGCCGCCCCCGCACGGCCCCGTCAGCTCCGGGACACCCCGCCCGGCGGCGGATCGTTTCTCCACAGACATCGCGCCCCGCGGCCCGCCCGGCACCTGCCCCCGCCGCCCCCGCTGAGGGCGGGAGGCCCGGCCGGGCATGGCCCCGCTCCGCTCGCCCCGCACCTACCCGCCGGAGCAGCGCCCCGTCCCATGCCGGCACCACC